>CM076573.1:517798889-518097399 GCA_034641835.2 Pinus albicaulis | reverse complement strand
TATGATTGTTGGGAAAAATACTAAGAGGGGGGTGAATCGTTGTTTAAAGCTTTATATCTTGACTTTAAATTTTTCTTTTCGTTAATTGCATACGTGGATTTTATGAACCGAACTCGCGTATGCAATCGTGTATTTTATTCTTCGAAACCCTAAATCTCCATAAGTGATTTTCATTAAAGTTTAACCTGCTGTATACAAGCTATCATTGAAACCAACTAGCGTATAGATATGTAAAAATTAATTTTGCAGAACATACCAGATCTATAAAACTTACCTAGATTTATTCATTTTCTTCAGCAGACTTGCACCAGTTCTTCATCATTCCTTCAGTAGGTCATTCTAGAGATTCATCATCATCAGATCTAGAGATCTTGAACCATCATTATATCCATGGGTGCATCATAGATTCAGATCTATCAATTAAGAACAAAGTTCATCCATGTAGATATTCCTTAGAGAAATTTATTCATCAACAACCCTTACCCATGCACACCTAGCACTATGATCTTCTTCCCTCTAAATAGATTTAGCTTTTACCAATACCATGAGTCAAAACCACTCAACTTTTGATGGTATTCTTGGACGGAATCAAAAATATAATACAACGCTCAATATTGTCGGTTAATACCATGGTAATGCCTCTTGGTATTATAATTTTAGAGTGCAAAAGGCATACGCGACTTGGAGCATTTGTTTCCGCGTGTATACGCAACTTCTCTTCATAAAAACTACGTATATGCTAACCCTGAATGTATACGCGGGTTGCCTTCACAAAATTAGCATATACATTTCATCCATACGCGGGTTGCCTTCACAAAAGTAGTGTATACATTGAGTCATATTATATTTATCATTTCTCTGGCACTTACTGGAATTCTTTTCTCTGTCACGTCTGAACTAATATGTAGCTACATCATTCTTACCTCTTTAACACATAGGTTTCTTATCATAGGCAACTCATCAAGTAGGTTTCCATCAAGGACAACTTCATCAAGTAGGTTTCCATCAAGGACAACACATTACATCATACTACCAACAATATCCCCCTTTGGACTTGATGGAAACCACGATGGTGTTTGATCACCACAACAGATAGATACCATAATCATAACCATTATTCAAACACCATGATACTAACACCATGATGCTCTCCCCATTTGACATCAAGGGCAAAGGACGGATCAAAACCAAAACAAGGTTTCTCTTCCCTTGTAGAGAGATGAGCTCTGTAGATCTGAAGTGCACTGAATTTACCATGCTCCCCCTGAGTTCATGCTGAATCTTTAGACAGATTTTTCAATGAAGTACATGACTCTATAACTCAACCAAGTATGACCATTCCTATCACCAAGGACTCATACTTACATCAATGATCCAACCAAGTGGGTTTACAAATTTTGACTCAACTACCCAACCAAGTGGGTTTACAAATTTGACCAAGTCCTTACATGACTGAATATAACAATTTTATAGCATAGGTCTCAACATGACCTTTTCATCAAATGAATTTTTATAAACAAGACCAATGAATCTCAATCATGAGATCAGACCATAGCAAACACTTAGAATTCCAACAATGCATCCTTTCCCACAGGACAAGTGCTCCCCCTTAGCTTGTGCATCCTGAACACTTTCAACAGCAAATCATCAGGGCATATTTATCAACAATATATTATAGAATGAAACAGAAATGTAAGAACTGGAACATCACCAAAGATACCCAACAACACTGCAACTGTTCTGAAAATGTTGACCCAGAAAATTATGCCAGCAAAAACCCATACGCAGCTTTCTGTATATAAACTCACGTATATATGCGACTGTCCTTTATGAAATCTGCGTATCCAATTTAATCTTCTGAATTTAAGCAGATCTAATCTTTTGAGTAGCAAAGACAATTCCCAGATTTTGTCTGAGATATTTGAAGGCTTCCTTGGGAAGAGGTTTAGTAAATATACCAACAACTTGTTCTTTGGAGGGTACATACTCCAATTTCACCTTTTGTTCAAGCACCTGTTCACATAAGAAGTGATACTTGATAGGGATGTGCTTGGTCTTGGAATGCATAACAAGATTATTTGAGATACTGATGGCACTTGTATTATCACACATAATGGATATGGGAGGTGAACATGTGATTTGAATGTCTTGTAAGGTCTGCATCATCCAAAGAAGTTGTGTGCAACATGATGCGGCAGCCACATATTTTTCTTCTGTTTTAGATAAGGCAATAGAGCTTTGCTTCTTGTTGAACCAAGATACTAATCGGGGAATCGGGGCCCCATATAGAATGCACAACCACTAGTGCTTTTCCGATCATCAACATTTCCAGCCTAATCTTCATCTGTGTAAGCATGAAGAGTGAGATCAGCATTCTTTGGATACCATAGTCCAAAGTCTTGAGTTCCTTGTAGATATTTGAATATTCTTTTGACAGCCTGAAGGTGAGACTCTTTTGGATTAGCTTGGAATCATCCAGCAATCCCAACTGCATGCATAATGTCTAGTCTTGTCCCGGTTAGATAAAGTAGACTTCCAATCATGGATCTATATTCTGGTTGATTCACTGCGGGAGAATCATCATGAGAAATGAGGTTACACCCAGTTATCATTGGTGTACTTACAGGTTTGCAGTCTTCCATCCCATACTTCTTCAAAATTTGCTTGAGGTATTTTTCTTGAGATAAAAATATGCCATTGGTTGCGTGTTGCACTTGTAAGCCAAGAAAAAATGTTAGTTCCCCAAGTAAAGACATTTCAAATTCTTGTTGCATAACAGAAGCAAATTTCTGACTCATGGACTCTTCATTACTTCCAAAAATGATATCATCAACATATACAACCACAATCAATAGTTTATCATTTTCATTTTTTGTGTATAAGTTGCTATCAGCAGAACCCTTTGAAAATCCTTGTTGATGAAGATATTTGTCAAGACGATAATACCATGCCCTTGGAGCTTGTTTGAGACCATATAAAGCCTTTTTAAGTTTACAAACAAGTTTTTCATCATTTCCCAAAATGAATCCTTCTAGTTGTTCTATATAAACTTCTTCTTCTAGATCACCATTAAGGAAAGCATATTTAACATCCATTTGATAAACTTTGATTTGTTGGAAGCTTGAAAAAGCAAGAAACATTCTGATGGCTTCAATTCTAGCTACAGGAGCAAATGTTTCTTCAAAGTCTATACCTTTTTGTGGAGCATACCCTTTACAAACAAGTCTAGCCTTGTTTCTAATAACATCTCCATTTTCATTTAACTTGTTTTTGAATATCCATTTTGTTCCAATAACATTTTTATCATGAGGTCTTGGAACTAGTTCCCAGGTATGATTCTTTTCAATTTGATCAAGTTCTTCATTCATGGCTTCAATCCAACATTCATCTTTGCTAGCTTGATTGAGATTCTGTGGTTCAATGGTGGATAAGAATGCTAGATAGATAGTAGACCCTACATGAGTTCTTCTTGTTTGGACACCTGATCCCTTTTCTCCCAAAATTTGAGATTCTGGATGATTCTTTTGAACATACCTAGATGGAGCCTTTTTAGATAGATCTTCTTCTATTGCTTCATTGGGTTCATCTTCTATATTATCTCTATTTGATGCAGGAAGATATACATCATCATCATCTTCATTTGTTGTTTGTATTTCCCCTTTTGGAGTTGAGAGAGATTCATCAATTACGACGTCAGTGCATTCAACAATATTTCGAAGTCTTTTATTGTAGCATTTATATGCTTTACTTCTAGAAAAGTAACCAAGAAATATTCCTTCATCTGCACTAGGTTCAAACTTGCCAAGTTTTTCATCATTGTTCTTGATAAAACATTTTCTTCCAAAAACTTTAAAATTTTTTACAGTGGGAAGATTACCATACCAGAGCTCATATGGAGTTTTATCACTGTTTACACGAACATGTGCTTTGTTAATAATATTTATAGCAGAATGTGTTGCTTCTCCCCAAAATGTGTCCGGTGTTCTTGAATCATTAAGCATAGCTCGAGCCATCTATTGAACTGTTCTATTCATTCTTTCAACTATGCCATTTTTTTGTGGGGTACTAGCTACAAAAAATTGTCTTTTTATGCCATGTTGTTCATAGAAATCAAAGAATTCATTTGATATATATTCACCTCCTCGATCAGATCTAAGACACTTGATTTTTAGATCTAATTCATTTTCAACCAGTGCTTTGAAGATCTGAAATTTTTCGAATGCTTCATCTTTGTGTTTTAGCAACCCAATCCAACACATTCTAGAGAAATCATCAATAAACAAAATATAGTATTGTTCTCCACGGGGTGACCTTTTTCTCATAGGTCCACATATATTAGTATGAATAAGTTCAAGAGGCTTACTTGTTGATCATTCTTTGGCATTAAATTTCACTTTGGTTTGCTTACCGAATTGGCAAGATTTGCATATGGTACTCTCAGGGAGAGTAATATTGGGAAGATCACGAACAACTTTGAGTCTGTTAGATTTGTTGATTTGAGAGAAGCTCAAATGCCCCAATCTTCTATGCCATAACCAATTTTCTGAAGATTTACCCAAGTAACATTGTTCTTTACAGCTTTTCAATACATACAAGTTGCTTGGTGTTCTATTTCCTTTTATAATTGTTTTTCCTGTATCAAGATCACGTACCACACATTCTTTTGAGCTGAAAACAACTTCAGTTCCTTGATCACACATTTGACTTACACTTAACAGGTTATGCTTTAATCCATCCACATACATAACATTGTTAGCTTTCACCTTTTCCCTTAAAAGAATAGAACATTTTCCCTTAATAACAACAGGAGTATCATTTAAAAAAGTAACATTCTTTTCTCTTTCTAGAGCATTGTATGCAAGAAGTTTATTTCTGTCACCTGTCATGTGTTTTGAGCATCCACTATCAACGTACCATTGATTTTCTTCTCCTTCTGCGAATAAAGCTATGCCACAATTCTCAACTTGTAATTCCTTATTTCTCCATACTTTGGAAGTTGAGGGTATATGCTCTTTTGGCTGAAATTTGCTCCTGCATTCAAATTCTTCATAACCAAAGTTATTGCAATAAGCACATTCAATTTCATTTTGAAGAGGAGAAAAGTTGTTATATGTATTATTCTTTACTCCAACATCAATTATTTTCTTTCTTTGTTCTCTAGTCATGATGGTTTTGTATGCAACACATTGAACAACTTTATGACTAAAATTATGACATGAGAAACACTATCCATTGAAAAATAAATTTCTACGATCATGGAACCTTCTATTTGTGATTACCTGTTGGATGATATTTCTTTGAAGGGTATTCTTGATAGTGTTCTTTTTATTGAGTTGATCATGCTTTACCTGTAAAGTTTCTTTGTTTCCTTGTTGAGCGGCAGAATGTTGTAGGTTGGCTATAGCTGCTTTTAGATAGTTTGATGTTGAAGACTGAGAAGATTCTCTGACATATTCAAGACCTGTCTTCATAAGAGGAGAACGTTGTACCTTGATAATTTCATCTAAGTTTTCAGATCCTTTAGCAAATCTAAGATTCAAAGTCTTTACTTTCTCAATTTATTTTCTTAGACTTACTACTTCACATTCTAATTTCTCATTGTGTCTGTCCTTTTCTTCAAGCTGATTTTTTAGAGTTTCTATGGATATTTTTTTCTCTTCCAAACGTATTTTGAGCTGATTGATTTCTTCAATAAAATCATTGTCTTCTAGAACATCCATAAAGGTATCATTTTCTTCACTAGAATTTTTTTCAAATGCCATGAGAAGTCTAAGATCTTGATCAGATTCTTCCTCACTGTCTGATAACCCATCACTATCTTCAGGAGTATAATAATTTTTTCTATTGTTAAATCGACTCTTATTTCTTCTTGCTACTTCCTTTCCTTTTTCATGTGTTTCTTTATGAGGACACTTAGCAGCATAATGAGCAACTCTTCCACAAGAAAAACATTTGAAAGGAAGCTTACCTCTGAACCTTCAAGTGCCAAGTTGGAGCTTCTTTACAAAATTTACCTCATCTTCTTCTGAAACATACCCTAATCCTTCTGTTTCTTGTACTTCTTTCCTTTTGTAGAAGCTCTAAAGACGACTTCTTTGACTTCAGATGATCCTCCTTTTCTCATTTCACATGCAGTTAGAATGCCATGAAGTTGACAATAGTAAGACTTTGAAGATCCTGCTTCTCTTCAATAACAGACATTTTTTACTCAAATTTTGAAGTTAAAGATCTTAAAACTTTTTCAACCAGAGTAGTATCAGTTATGGTTTCACCCAAATTTCTCATACGATTTACAATATCATCTAGACGTAAAACAAAACTGGCAATGCTCTCTTCATTATGCATCCTTAGATTTTCATATTGAATTCTGAGAGTTTGGAGTTTAGCACTTTTTACCTTTGTATCACCTTCATAGCTTAGAATGATTTTGTCCCATATTTCCGTTGTTGTATTCAACTGCATAACCTTGACAAATTTTGATTCCGTTAGACTCCCCAACAGTGCATTTACTGCCTTTGCATTTGTTTCATAGTTCTTTCTTGCCATTGCAGCTGTTGGAACTAAGGCTAGATATTGATAACCTCCTTCAACAATATCCCATACATCTGCTCCAAGAGACTGAAGATATGATATTGTCCATGTTTTCCAGAAGATTAAATTGTTTCCGTTGAAGAGTGGAGGCCTGATAGATGTTGTCCCATATTGTTTGCTCATCCTGGATGATCTTCCTTCTAGCGGCTAAGCTTCTTCAGAAGAACCTGCTCTGATACCAATTGTTGGGAAAAATACTGAGAGGAGGGGGGGGGCGGGGGGTGAATCAGTATTTAGAGTCTATATCTTGACTTTAACTTTTTCTTTTTCGTAATTGCATACGGTTTTTATGAACTGAATCTTGAGATCATGTATTTTATTCTTCAGAAAACCCTAACTACCATATGCGCTTTTCATGAAGTGAACCCGCGTATATATGTGATTTTTTTGAAACAAACTAGCGTATAGATGTGTAAAAAATAAATTTTGTAGAACATTCCAAATCTATAAAACTTACCCAGATTTATTCATTTTGTTCAACAGACTTGCGCTAGTTCTTCATCATTCCTTCAGTAGGTCATTCTAGAGATTCATCATCATCAGATCTAGAGATCTTGAACCATCATTATATCCATGGGTGCATCATAGATTCAGATATATCAATTAAGAACAGAGTTCATCCATGCAAATCTTCCTTAGAGAAACTTATCATCAACAACCCTTACTCATCCACTCCTAGCACTATGATCTTCTTCTCCTTATATAGTTTTATCCTTTACCAATACCATGACCCAAAACCACATTACTTCCGATGGTATTCTTACACGGAGTCAAATAAACAATACAACACTCAATATTGTGGGCTAATACCATGGTAATGCCTCTTGGTATTATAATTTTAGAGCGCAAAAGGCATACGCGACTTGGAGCATTTGTTTCTGCATGTATACACAACTTCTCTTCATAAAAACTGCGTATATGCTAACCCTGAATGTATACGCAGGTTTCCTTCACAAAAGTAGCGTATACATTGCATCCATATGCGGGTTGCCTTCACAAAAGTAGCGTATACATTGTGACATATTATATTTATCATTTCCTTGGCACTTACTGGAATTATTTTCTCTGTCATATCTGAACTGATCTATAGATACATCATTCTTACATCTTTAACAGATAGGTTTCTTATCATAGGAAATTCGCTTACAGGTTTCCATCAAGGACAAACACACATCATGTTACCAACAATAACTGCATAATGGCGTGAGATTATGGGACGCTCTTGAGTCCAACATGCAATTATGTAGAGTAAAATCATGAAGCAACAGAGAAATATAGAAGGGTGGAATAGAAGGATATACTTATTCTACATGAGGACCAAAGGTGACCACTGGCTTTTCTTCTTGTAAGTTCACCATGTCACTTATATCTTCCACTTTTGTGAGATTAATAAATTTTGAAATTTCTTTCTTGTAAGATGGTATTTTAGCTAATTCTAGAAGAGGTACTTGGATTTTAACCTTCTACAACTCTTTTTTGAGACTGAAAGCATGAGTTTTATTAAAATTCTTTTCAGGTTCTTCTTCACTCTTTCTATAATTTGTCACTTGTTTGGGTGTAGGAATAACTTTCTCCAAAATATTAGTGTGAACTGATTTGTAATAGGAAGATTCAGCCTACTGCACATTTGTTATATTAAGTGAATTTACAGTTTGTTTCCCCTTACTGATCTATTTCACAGGGTCCTTTTGTTGTGAATTCTCCATTGGAGGAGGAATGAAACCTTGTTTTTCACCTTCATTATCCTGCACTCTAGATCTCTTTCTAGACCTTGAATCATACTTTTTATGTAATTCAACTTGCATGAAATCTGTGAATTTTCTATAGTATTCTTCCATTTCATCTTGATCAAAAGATACTTCAGCTTCAGCATATTCTCCATCACAGTCTTCCTCTTCATCCTCTTATATTGAATACATAGAAGATACCAGATCTTCGGTCTCCCTTTGGTCATGTTCTGTAGACTCTACGGGTGCTTCTTCTATATACAATGGTGCTTGAATCTGGTCTTGATCTCTTCTTTTCCTTTGCAAAACTTGCAGGGGATGTCTTCTGAATTAAGCGTTAAACCCCCCTCGGTTTTTTTGTACTTGTCTTTGGGAGTTTTTATTTTGAAATTCCATCTTGTCTAGCTTATTGGTTAGTTTCTTCATCACCTTTGTTATATCTTTAATTCCTAGATCGTGTGATGATTCTTCTTTTGCTTTCCTCTTCTCTTGGACCAACTTTTTCCCTTTATCTTTTCCAGCTGCAGTCATATTAGCTTTGATCTCTAAAGCAAATTTTTGTATCTGCTCAAGAGTAGGGGCTCTTCTCTCTCTCAATGTAAACCTAAAATCAACTTCAAAATCCCCAACAAAAACTACCCTTTCTCCTACAGCGGGGGGGGGGGGGCTTCATCTCTATGGATAAACTATTATACAATTTTTTGAATCTTTTACAAACTCATAAATTATTTCATTATGCCTTCTTTTAATTGCATTAAACTTCGTCAATGAGTAACCATGATCTCTCTTTTAGAGAATTGAGTTTCAACCCTTCCCAACCATTTATTAAACCATTTGGTAAACCTTTGAACCATTTTCTAGCTCTCCATCTAATAGAGACCGCACAAATAGTCTCATCACAACTTCGTTTCTTTGTCCTCGGAAACGGCGCCAAAATTTTTTGTATCTTAAGAAACAATCCCTTGGCTATGGTAAGGAATCAATGCTTAAGACATTTTATAAATGTATGGCACAATTACGATATCAAATGGCCTCTGTTTAACACCTTTGGAATTTAATTACTTAATAACATCATTAATATGATATAATGAAAGCCTTCACAATGTCATAAACTGCTAATACCTTAATGAAATGAAAAGAAGATATGTAAGAGAAAGTCAAAATGATATGCAGAGAAACAAAATCTATAAATTTTAAGTTTTAGAGGAAATCATGGAGAGAGAGGAAAATCGAAATAATATGTTGTAAACACAAAATCTATTACGTTAAAGTTTCATCATAAATTTTTGAAAAGAGAAGAGATGAAGTGAAGGAGCACAAATTAAGGTGATTTAAATCTTACTCACATATGTAATTAAGAGATTGGCTACTACATTACTTCACTTCATTCAAAGAGGAATAAACACAGAGCGAAGCTAGAAAGACATATCAACATCAACAGGTGCAGGAAACTTGATCTTCTTTCATTAATTTCTCAGAAAATTCAGTACCAAATTAACAGTCATCCAAAGGTCCAAAACTCGAAACCCTTTTTCTTTATTTCTATCTACTTAAATACATCAAAGTGGTTCATAACTATTCAACTTCTTGAAACTATTCGACTACCTAAACTGTTAATATTAATTATATAATCATATAGAGAAAACAAATAAAAACTAGAAATATTATTCATTTTGCTGAATCTGATGTTGTTGATGTGTCCTCACGAAGTGTCGAGGTGTCCTTTCTGGTTATGATGCAGTAGCTGCATAGTTCGTAATGACGTCTTGGTGCTCGACTTGACCCAGCTGTCGTGCTTCCCACAGTGCCACTATACATTCTTCTACCCGACTCTGCCTATGCCTCTTTATTTATTGGCCACCCCTTTGCATTTCCTTATCGCATACACTGTTGGAACATGGTCTCCTACTAGTCACAACCATTTTGGATATTTTTTATTAGATATAATCTAGCGGAGGGGTTTTTGGGGTGGGTCAAAGCCTCGAAAGCATTGTAATGGGTAAAAGGGTAAACCAGGGGTCCAAAAACCATGGTTTACGGACCATAGGAAAGCTTAGGCTAGATTGTTATAAATAGAGGACCATTTTTGTATTGTAAGGTAGGATATGATGAGCTATTGATGTGAATTGTGGTTTAAACTATCTGTTTGGGTTTTGGGGAAAGGACTCCTTCTAGCTGTGTGCGCGGAGATCCAAGTCCAGCTGTGTGCGGACCCTGCTGCTGTGTGCGAAGGCTGGGAAGGGAATTGTAAGGAGGAACTGATGAATGAATGAATAAGAAAGGTTGATAGAGAACTGAATTCGTGAGTAATCTTTGTGTGAATTGTTGGTAATTATTGCATTATGTATTTTCTGTGTTTGAGCTGCGAAGATCTGTGTAAGTGTGTTTTCTGTATCTGGATCTGTTCTGTTCTGTTAAGCAATACTGTGCTACTGTCGTAAAAGCATATAATTATAGATCTAGCACAAGTGGATGCGAATCGAGACCTAAGTGACCCTATGCAGAACGAGGTAATCTGGGAATCACAGGGTCTAACGCAGCTCTGCTTTCCTTACCTATCCTTTCTCAGGGTGCAGAAACATGGTTCCAGCACCCACCCATACTACTTAGGGTGAGACTTTGACCTACGAAAGCGGGTCATTGTCGAAAGGGCCAGTAGTATAGGGGTTTTTTGGCAAACCTTGAGCTCTGAACCTGGGTTAGGACCCCTTGAGCCAACACCACAGCTGCAACTTTATACAAACCCCGCGGACCTATGGTTTACGGGCCCACACACGACCTGACCAATCAGAAGCAATCGCACTTCACAACTTATTCGATATCGCACGCCAGCAACTATAACAAATAGCTTAAATGGTAAACAATAATAATGTCGATGTGCGAAACCGCTCTGTTTGCGATTTAACCTCCACCCTTGATCTGCGCCCTAATCCAACGGTCCCGCTATACTGTCTCACACCACCATCTCCCGTTTGTCGCATCGCAACCAAAATACTTTACCTTGCGAAGACTTAATGCTAAACTCTAACCCTGTCGATGTGCGATATGCACTGAATCGTTGTGCCAACACGTGGCTCCTCCCTTTATCGCATCGCAAGTTTCGCTTCTTACCGCATCGCAAGTTATTTTGTTTAACTTGCGAAGTCCTTTAACGCATAAACTAAATAATCGCCGATGTGAAATCAACCTGAATCTGTCCCATCTCCTACTTTAATTCTCTTATTTTTTAAGGGAGTTGAGTTTCCTTGGTTTAGGGCCCAACCCAAGCACTCAAGCCCCTCTCTTGTATATTTTTGTTATGAATTTAATTTTCTACACTTAGCCTAGTTGTATTTCTCTTTTGCAAATATGTTTAATTGAAAAGTTTTATCTCTGTAGGTTGATTAGTCAGCCCTATTGAGAATCTTAGATGTAGGCACTGTGTAGACAAGCACAAAAATACAGTATTTCTCTTATACCATATTTATATCCCATTTAAAATTCAACTCATCCTTTCCTATGCATTTTGGTTTTCTGCAATTAGCTTTTTAGCAGTCCTTTAATCACGATGTCTTTTCTAGTTGAATAATAAATTTATGTGTGCAAGTGAGATATATTGGTTCAAAATGTAGAATAGCATGATTTTACATTACCAACACCATATCCTTCAACACATTTCTTCCCATTTCCATGTGTTCCTCCAAGTTGTCCACGCACAAAAAAATGTAGTACAGAGTTATAAGAGACTATTAGTTTGTTTTTTCCCCTTGTGAAATATGTGTTACTAAGTAGATATAAGCTTGGAAAGTTCCTTTAAACTCTTCCAAAACCTCATAATAACTTCTCCCACATTCATACCACTTTTAGAAACCTTATATCGCTCTCAGAATCTACAATCCTATAGCAATATAGGGCATCTTATAGCATCCTCAGAGCAGTCTTGTAGCAATCTTGTAGCAATATTGTAGCACTTCATAAAATTGATCATAACTTGGTCATAATTTCCTCTTTAGCCTATTTTTTAGCTTCTCATCACTTTATAACATCCTCCAAGCCTTGGAATCCAACTTGAAGTGACCAAATACCTTTTTTACATCATCCTTTCATCATTGTAGCTTTAAATCTACAATTAGGGTTTATTTTTTTGGTTAAGAGTTAAGTAGCATAGAAATAATTGACATTGCTTACCTTAGAGAATTTTATGGATTCTAGAAATAGAGTAGAGTTTAAAATGAATGCAATAGTATAGCCTTGCTTTATTGTATTTACTTTCAAGCAACTAGTTTAGGTTTACATTCATGTCATTTAATATTTGCAAAACAAAATTAGGGTTTTATTTCCTAGCCTTTATTTTCCTGCAAATAGATTAGTGTTTCCTTGATGCAGTTGGAAAAGTAAAGTTTCAATTTTCTCTTTACTTGCAAATTTAATTTTAGTATTTTCCTTTCTTTGGAATTTTTCAAGATGGTCTATACACATTTTAGTTTAATCCATTTCTTTATATAAACTTAGGTATAAATCTTTCTTACTATGCATATAGCACTGTCGTCTCTTAAGTTTGTATGAAATCAAAAATAATAAATTAAATCTGGTAGCTCTGGGATTTGCAGCATTCTTGTTGTAATACAAAGACTCATTAAAATAATTAACCATTTGATGTAGGAATTGTAGCCCTGAGGCTTGGGAAATCATATTAAGTTTTAAGACATTGGGATACTTTTTAGTCATGCATGAAATATCAAATGGAAGTGTCCAAGTATATTTTTATAGTGGAAAATGGGATGGTGTTACCAAGTTGTAAGTATATATTTGGGACCTGTTGCCAAAAAATATATCATTTCTAGTTAGAGGTGTCACCAGGAAAGGTACATACCCTATGGTAAGAATGAGGAAGGGTTGCCACTTTCACTTCAAAAATATTCCTCCTATTGTTTAGTGGGAATTCAACCACATGGGTGGTTTCCCTAATCCACCTACAAGGTATTATAATTCTATGGCTCAAGGTGACTTATTTAAGAGTTATAGAGATAGGTAAAGGGTTTGGAAATACATAAGATGACCAAGATACTCTAGGTTTTGATTTAATATCTCTAAGGATAGACCCATGAAAAGGATTTTATAAGTTACAGTTTGGTTTATTTTCAATATTAGGTCATGCAATGGAATATAGAAACTTTAGAAATACTATTTAAATGATGTTAAACAAAAATGGAACTAAGGATTTCCAATACAGACTAGGGTTAATACAAGAAAAATATTTTTAGGGATATTAGATATGTTCAAAAAACAATAAATAGGGATGACATTAGCCCTTATAGGGGATGCAAGATAACCTATGGTGCTAGATTATTATTTTATATGGTTTATGAAAATTATCCTACAATTTAAATACATTCACATGCAATAAAACAACACTTTACACAAATATGTTGTTAAAACCTTATTGGTTTCCCTATCTGTCTAGGGTCGAGATGGTTTAATGAAATTTAATTTAATTGTAAGATTGATCAACACACTTATAGACCAGTACATTAACCTAAAAAGGCTAAATGGAGTCTTAATGGAGTAAAATGCCAAGGAAGGATCTTGATGGATTAAGGGGGATGAACTAGAAGATCCACTTGTAAACCCCAAGCTACTATTCTCGTGAGGAGATAAATTAATTATAAGGTCTATATAATAGGATTTTCCTTACATTCTATGAAAAATACAATTATGCATGCAATAATGAAGAAAATTTTCACCAATGATAAGCATATATACATGGAGAAATATAAAGCCTACTTAAAACATTTAAAGAATGAAAAACATTAAAAATCAACAATAAACATATAAAATATTCACAATATCTCTTCTTTCAATCCCAGAATAGTGTCTCCAATCCAAAATTCACATCCAAGACAATTCTCACAGTAAAAATATCATATTATGGAAAAATAGCAAGTAAGGAATCAAGTCACACTCTTCTTTAGAGAGGTTGAATTCACATGTATCATAATGAATATGAAGTTATGAGGATAATCGACTATTTATATGAGCATTCCTCCCCCCACTTTACAAATAACAATTAACTAAAATACCTAAAGGAAAGTTCACTTTTGAGTGTTCCACAAGAAATGGGTTACATGACAACCTCATAGCTTGTAAACAAGAAACAAATGCCATAAAATCCCATATGTATGGGAACAAATGCCCCAATTTTGTGATATAACTCTCCAAATAAGCTCAATGAGCCCTCAAAATGAACAACAAGGTCTAAAATATGCTCCATACTCCAAGAAATTCTCAAGGATCATGTACAATTCATCAAAAATATCTCCATGCTAAGAGGTCATGCCCGAAAATTTCCATCCATCACCCTCACAAAAGGATAAGGGATGATTGGACATCAAATTTATCAAGTATTGGGGCTCCAAGGTGATGTGCAAGCCTTCCATTTTCATCTCAAGGATGACCATCATCATAAAGGATTTAAATTAAGTGATGCCCAAGGTGATGTGCAAACCCTCCCTCATCATTTCAAAAATTACCATCATTATCTAGGCTTTGGATCAAGTGATGTGCATCATAATGTGTCAAGTCCAACCTGGGGTATTTTTGGTTCCTTTGCGAACATAATTTATATCTCCAATACTAAGCATCATGAGCTCAACATTTTATCCATATAAGAATTCATTTTAGTGTCAGACACCATGCGAGGCTGCAGAAAAAGCCCAATGTTATGCTCTAAGTAGGAAATGCTACATCATCAAACCCCCCCCCTATTTATCTCTCTCTCCACATTAGATAGTATGGCTTCCAATGCTTTATTGAGATCTAAGAGAAATCACCCCTCAAGAATCTCTCTCTCTCTCTCTCTCTCTCTCTCTCTCTCTCTCTCTCTCCACACTCTAGATAGTATAGTATGGATTCCAATACTTTATTGAGGAGGTAGGAAATCACTTCAAGAATATATACATATATATATATATATATATATATATATATATATATATATATATATATATGTATGTATGTATATCCACACTAGATAGTATGGCTTCCAACACTTTATTGAGGAGGTAGGGAAATCACCTCAAGAATCCTATGATGCAATGTGGGCCACCTAACAAAGCCTCCTCAATATATGCCTTTTACTTCTTTATGTTGATGTTTTGTTATGAGTGCATAACTTAGGTGCCCAATATTGCATTTTAGATATTTAGCATTTATTACCCCTTAATACGAGGTGATTTATTGCTCATTAGGTTTTGAAAATAGATGGGTTCCTTTTAATGTGTAGAGAATTAAGTTATTTGTGAAGTGGATGATGGATAATGAGAGGGGTAGAGATCATGCTATGATTTTTCCCATGTGCTAATTTTAGTCCTAACGATATTATATGTTGGTATCATTCCATGGCCTATCTTTTTATCCAAAAATCTCATTGTTTTCCACCATTTTCCTTACGAAACCTTCATAAATTCCTTATGTATCATAATTGTTAATTTTACATTAAAATCAATTTGTGGAATTTTTGTGTTAAAATTTAAAAATTTTCAAGAAATTACAGGATGTGGTAACTACCCATAAATGTTTTATGTTCTAAAATGTGGCGTAGCAGGTAGACCAAAACGAAGGACGTGGGCTTGATCTGGAATGTACACAGATGGTGAAAGATCTATCCAACCTCAGATTCGAAGTTCTTAAGTATCTGGTCAACGCTAGTCAAACCCAGCTAGTTTAGCAGAAAAATATGAATCATAAATGAGTGGGCTTGATATTTTTCTTATGTTTAGGGATTCAAACTAATTCAACCTGCTTTGGAGGTCAGTTAGGTTTTTTTGGAACAATAATAGCCTCCTTTTGTTTGTAATCTATGATAAATAAGTAGTAGAAGCACGTAATAGGCTAGGTGCGCAAAGAGAAGAAGTAGATATGTGGAGAAGACATAAGATTATGTACAAGTTTCAGAACTCTGTTTTGATTTAATTTATTTCCAGATTTTAATAAAAGACAAAAATTCAATCATTCATGGTGCTATGATTTAGCGTTTTCTTCATTTGAAGTTTCTCCAAGTGTGCCTGCAAGCGTGGAGGGCCCCCATGCCATGTTGGTACACTTTTCTTTATGTTTCCATTAGATTTATATATTCAAATCTGATTTAGAATTTTCATTTAATTTTCATGTTGTGAGTTCATAGATTTTGATTAGTTGTGTTTATGATATTAGTCATTATTTCTATTTTATGGTTCATGGTTATAATTGAAAAAATCAATTGCTAGATTAATGAGTAGACCTTGTAAGAGGGTTTAATTGTGTATTGAATTCCATATTATCTCCATGATCTCTGTTTTTAATGAATTTGATTTAAGTGTGCTAATTTGAAAGGGACTCTGTGAGTAGAGTCCTTGTAAGAGGACTGGAATCTCAAATAAACCATAGGAATTAGATCATTGATTTTAGGGTGTTAATCTAAGAACTTGAAAGAGATTTTGTGAGATGAAACCTTGTAAAAGGATTAAAATCTCAGACAACCATAAGCACTCTATTTTTAGAATGTTAGATCAGATTTAATTAAAGAAGTGTTTAAAGTGTGTAAGGGACCAAATTTCAATCTCTTGTAAAAGGGTATTGGAACCTACTACAATAAACCTTCACTTAGGAAATTAGATCCTTTTAGGTCTATATACATTAGACAAGTGCCTCTAAGAATACCTACTTGGGTTGACAAGAAATTAAGCCTAATCTAGAGCAGCAGATTGGACCAAACATTTTGGCGCCATTGTCGGGGAGATGCAACTAGAGGATTTTTAAAAAAACAAACAAAAACATAGACTTAGTTTTAATTCTTCATTTTTTTAAGCCATGATTCCTTATGTCTAGACTTAGGGATGATAAAGGCAGATTTATAAAAATCCCCCAACCAAAAACTAACCCACCATTGGGAGCAGAAACTTTAGAGAAGGTTGAGTTTACAACTCCAGCTGGAAAGGTTACTGTAGAAGAACTTGAGGAAAAACAAAAATCAGGGCAAAGACTTACTCTTATTGAAAGACAAATCCTATTAGCTTATGAAACAAAGAGGAAACATCTACCTGAATCTTCTATAGAAAAACAGAGCAGTAAAAGAACCCAAAAAACTCTTTTTGACCCTGAAAAGTCTCAAGAGGAGGAAAAATTAGAAGAACAACTTCTCTTTGAACAAATTGATATTGAAAAAGAGGAATCATAAGAACAACCTATCAAAATGACTAAGGAAGGAGGAGCATCAACAAGAGGACCTACTCCAGAAAAACTTAGGGAATATGAAAGACAACAAGAAGAAAGAAGAAGACAAAGAGAAGTTGAACAAAGACAAAGGGAACTTGAACAAAAACAAAGAAATGATCAAAATCAAAACCCAAGACAAGAAGAGGAGCCAACATATTCAAGAAGAAAACAATGATGAAGAAATTAAAATGAAAAACATACCCCCATCTGTATTACCAATTTTTTATGGCATGGCATCTGAAGACCCTGATTCATTTTTATTTGAATTTGATATAGTATGTCGAACCTATGGGTATACAAATGATGCACACAGACTTAGAATCTTTCCTGCCACATTAAAAGCATCAGCACTTAGGTGGTTTATGGGATTAGGTGAACATACAGTGATTGATTGGAATGGTATGAGGCAAATCTTCTTAAAGAAATATCAACCTTACTATCGATCAAAGGATTCCAAAGATGATATTTTTAGAATAAATCAACAAGAAGATGAAACCTTAGAAGAATACTTGGAAAGGTTTGTCTACAGTTTGCAAAAACCAAAACATAGAACCATGTCTACTGATATTATTCGAACCATATTCTTAAAAGGTGTCCGAGAAGAATACTTAGATGATCTTAATCTAATGGGTAAAGGTGATATCTCTACTCTACCCTTTGATGAGATTGCAGACTTATGTGAAAAGTATTCTAGGAGTAAAGAAAGAAATGGAAAAAGAACCATGACATCTAAAGCCACTAAATCTGCCACAGCAAGTGTTACAAGGGCTGAAATAGGAAACCTATTAGAAGAATTCAAAACAGACCTACTAAGGACCTTGGGAAATCAAATAGACACATTGAAAGAAAAGAAAATACAAGAAGAATAAGACCAATTGATGGCAGTATTATGTCCAAAATTCAGAAAGAAACATGCTTTGAAGGAGTTCCCTTTAGAAAATATTCAAGTATGTGCCTTTTATACAGAAAATCATGATATTTTTCATTGTTCTAAGATCAAGGTTTTGCAGAATTACAATTTGGAAGCTAATGCACAAATGGAGAACTTGTATCTCATGGGAGCTAGAAGACCATGGAAAATGAGACCTCCAGGTATGTTTCAAAATCCAAATTTGCAATTTCCTACACATGATCAAATGCCTATTAATAATTCTTGGAACGTTCTTATGCCTTGGAAAAATTGGTCTAATTAGCAACAGCAATCTTACCCACAACAAAAATGGAGAGGATATCAGCAATATCCTCAAAATTATCCTCAACCATACCAACAATATCCTCAATCATATCAACAGTATCCTCAGACATATTAGCAATACCCTCAACAGAAAGTTGTCCATCAACCTCAAAATACTCAACAAAAATTATCTACTATGTTGATTATGGAATTCTCCCCCCTTCATGTCCTAAGAAATATTATAAAGGCGGATTACACAACGCGGTATTAAAATGTAATGTTTTAAAGGGTGTAAAAGTGAAATAAAATCAAAATGAATCATAAATATGACAACAACGAGACACACTTTATAATAAGGCGGGAGTATGTCAAAGGTCTTAACTGAAATAGAAAAAGTCTGAAAGGAGTAGATAAAATGATATAAGGCGAGACCCGCTCATGTTCGGCACACACACACATAACAAAGAAACGCACGAACCATTCCGGGGGGGTCACGGATGGTAAGGGGAAGGCAGAAGTCTCCCCCCCCCCCCCCGGAATTCTGATGATGTGGCAAGACGAATGCTAGGGGTCGAGCGCTCTGTGGGGAAAACGGCCACGGGTTTAAAGCTATTACGGAGATCACCTCGTGTCCTTCGTGGGCCGGGTCCCAAGGTACAGCTATCACCACGATCCAACGATAAGGTAAGTCCTAGGACACCCGGTACAAGATTAGTACCGGCATTTAACCCGACGCGCGGTATCCACCTAACTAAAGTCTGATACCCAATCCCCTGATGCCACATGTCTCAGTGTCAGCGTCCTTATGACATCATCCCTCCTAGCTACCCCCTGTCATCACTTCCCGAGATGTTTTCGGCTTGTATAACCTTGCTTTGTGATTTACTGTGGTAAAATACTCTCTGTTTACGGTTACTGTATAAGCAAAAGCATGAGCACCCAGTACCAAGTCTATCCAGTCGTCGTCAATCTCCCTGCATCGTTTTCCAGAGCAATATTTCTACTTCGTAGGTATTCCATCCCTTTTATACTATCTGGCTTCCTTTCGTTTTTAAATTTTTATAATGGTCATGGGTAAAGTCACGGTCAAGAAATCAGAGCCTAAAACTCCCCAAGCCCCTGAATCTAGGGCTGCCCCTGGACCCGAGCCTTTCACAGATTTGCAAGCTGATATCCAAGACCCCCAATACCCATTTTTCATTAATAGTGTCAAGCCTGAGCTGTTCAGGAAGCATGTGGAAAATAGAGATAGGTTTCAAGTCATTTTGTCTGGACTGTATCATCAGATTAATCCCCCTGTTTACCCAGTGGTTGAATTCATTTGTTGGCTCTGGGATGCTTACGATGAACGCCGGGGCATGTTCCTATCTTCTCAGGGGAACAAAATATTCAGCATATCCCCTGAAATCATCAGAAAAGCTCTCTTTTATTGTGCTAGTTTGAATTACGTCAGTTTCAATGAAATGACACTATTTCATCAATTTTCTAAACTGCCATGGAGGCAACAGAGTGATTTCACCACTACCATTACTGACTCTCATTTCACAACTCTCCCCTTTGCAGATTCAGTGCCCCTGAGTTTATTCAAGGAGGACCTTCAACCCACCCTTGCTCTTATTGCAGGGCTACTAGGTGTAGAAGGGTTCGTCCGAGTCTCAAAATAATGCATAGCTTTTTTTTGGTTAATGTCTCAACCCGGTGTCGTCTTAGATATCCCTGGTTTTTTGGCCTCAGCCATCAAAACTTAGTTCCAGGATCTCTCAGATATGGGCCGTTTTCGTTTCTGTTCCTTTCTCTTTTATCTTTTTGTCTTCCAACAGGCCAACAAGTTTGAGGGTTTGGGTTTAGAAAAAGTCTATAGGATAAACTCACAGCCAAGACTAGTTTTTGACTGGAATCTCGCAACACATCAGTTGGAAAATGGGGTGGGTTACTCAAGTTTCCTAAATGATTTCATGCCCATAGCTTATACTATTATCCATGATTCTCCTCTACCTAGGATTTTTCCTAAGCAGAAGAAATGGTTGCAGTGCAGTGAGGCCGAAAGCACTGGAGACTAGTATCTTTTTTATCACTATACTAAAATTAGGGTTTGTGGAGCCGAAGTCTCTCCATACCAATTGCCAGTTTTTCCCGCCTGGCGGATCTATGCTTTGGAATACCTCCGGCAGACCTTAAAGGCTAACCAGCTCCACTTCCTCCCTGCAAAAAAGGGGTTTATTCTCAAGCTTCCCACAACCATTGGCCCTTTCGTCGTTAATTCGAGGCACACCCTTCCCGTGGTGGAAAATCTGCTTCAAGGCATGGATTTAAGGCAAGGGAAAGCTTGGCCCTATGATCCAAAAGGCATCATTTCAAACAAAAGGAAGAAGATTAAATCAACCCCTTACAATCATGAAACAAGGCCCTTCATCGAATGGCGAGCTAATCTTGAAACTTGGCCTTTGCTTTCACAGATGGAGACCGATTCATCTGTGACGGGGGAAAAGGCAGATACTTATTCAACGAGAGAAGCAGATCAGAAACAGGTGGAGGAGGTCGGCGTGTTGGGAGAAGGTTCTCCTCCTTCTAAAAGGTGAAGAACCAGGACCAACAAAGCAGAAGGCATTGGAGATGAACAGCTACTACAAAGTGAGACACTTTACGGTCAACCAGACAGGAGCAAAGCAGGCTTTGTAGTGATACGAGATAGCACGATTTCTTCTAACTTCTCAGAAATCTCGCAAGCTATCTTGGCTAGCAGCTTTAGAGGAGAGAGCGAAAGTAGGATAAGGAACAGAACAATCAGAGAAAAACATCTGTCTGAATTAGAAGGATATGTTGATAAGTACCATACCAGGTTTTCATCCGCAATTGACCTGGACAAAGAACAACTAATACTGGCTATGACTGAAGCAATCTTAAACCCAAAGGCTGGTACTACCAGTTATAGAGCCCTGGAAATAGCAATAAACATGTCCTAGGTCCCGCCAATTGACAAGTGTAATTTTTTCCAATGTTTCGGTGATATGCTAAAGGATGAGGTAGTAAAGCTCTCCCTCACTCTAAGAAAGTTACAAGCCAAGCATAACCAAGTGCTTGAAAATCTCAGAAGGGAGAAGATAAACTCTCGTGCACTCTCGAATGACCTACACAGTCTCCAAGAAGTGGTAAAAGGGAAAGAGAAGGGTAAAGCAGACCCCCAAGGCCATCTCATCGTTGAATTGCAAAGGCAGGTCGCAACCCTGAAGCACAAAGTGAACATACCTGGCACTCATCACGTACAAACCGCTGAGTTAGTCCAGGTAGAGAAAGATAAGGCAAGCCTGGTTGACTCCCTTGCAAAGGAAAGGGAGGAGAAAGCTAAAATTTCAGAGGAGATGGCTGCTCTACAGGGAAGAATGGATGAATTGCAGATAAGCTAGGATACCCATGTGTGCGGTCCACCAGCTCCGGAAGGGACTAGCTCACTATCAGAGCAGTTGACCACAACATTGGCTGGACTTCAAGTGGTAGAAAAGCAGGTCTCAATGGCACGTCAGAGGATCAGTGAGCTCGAGGCCCTCCTCGCAGAAAACTCCAAAAAGGTTGCTACTATGCAAAAAGAGATAAAGGAGGGAAAATAGGAGAAAGCCCAGAAGAGAAAACTATTCGAGAGCTCACCAACTGAATAAAGGGAAATATCACCCTCTTGGACGCCCGGCGTTTGATTTGGACTGAAATTATCATGGAAGTGAAGAAGCGTTGGCATTCTTGAATATCGTTAAGGAAAAAAGGGCCGCTGTACGCTTTTCAGAAGAACACTTCATGAAGGAGGTATTGATGCCTCCACTAGGGTCCAAAACTAAAAGAGGTATATTTCCATTTTAAAAGAGCTAAGTCCAGAAGAGGTGGTCAAGCGGGGTATCAGGAGCAGATTCAAGGAAGCTGCGGAATGTCAGAAGGTGATAGATAAAGAGTCCTCACGTAGCATGGCTTTGAACGTTTCGGAAAAGGTGGCGGGTAGTTTGGACTAGTTCGAGGCAGATTAGACAGAGATAACACTTGCATGAATCCCATCATGCTGGGATCCTTCCAACGTAGTCCTATAGCCACTACCAGTGTATGAGTGCCGACTAAAGGAAGTAATGAATCAGACCGATATACCTTCTGAAAAGTCTGCTCGACTTAAAGCTGAAACTATAATTTCAGTCCTCGGCAAAGACTTTTCGCTTTTGCATCAAGTGAAATATAAGATTCCTACTCAGGCAAGTTACAATGAACTTACTGAGGTTTACATTAAGGCAGAAGTCTTCACCGCAATGCCTGAGCCTGCCGCTGACACCTAGCAGAGGTGTACAAGTTATGCTAGTTTGTTAGCCAGCTCTTCTGCAACCATTGCACTGCCTGCTTCAGCCACTGCCTCAACTCTTTCCCACCACTGAAAATGTTAACTCATGATTTGGCCCGCGTGCCCTCTTGTTTTTATTTTTATTTTTACTTTCAAGATCCGGCTGAGATTCACATTTCACTCTTGCAAATTTTACTTTCTGTTAGAACAGTTATGATATTTTCTTTAGAAATGGCCATGAGCCCGGATTGTAAATGATGGGAAGTGTTTTATTCTCATCATGAATTTTGATATTTTGGTCAGGACTTAAAACTGCCTACTAGCATGCGGAAAAGATATTTTCCCAAAATATCTTTCCGCGTATGTTCATTGAAAAACTCTATAAAAGCAGTAAGCAGGGACTAATATAGGGTTCCAGATTTTCAAAAGGACTGACTAGAAAAGAACTCTGTGTGTATTTTTTTTGGAAATTTGATATTAAAGTTGAAGATCCCATTGGGATTCAGTGATAAGGAGTTTTGTCGATATTGGGGATTCTGATCGGAGTGCTTCACAGTTTGTAGCTATTCCTTATGTTTTATAATGCAAGTGTTCATCTCATCCATTTCCATATTTCTCATATCTGTGTTCTGGAATGCGAGTGCTCATATGTTTAAATGTGAATTTATCGTTGTTGATACTCATATTTACTCATGCCTAGTGCTTTGAATATGGCTCAGGCAAGATATTCTGTTTCACTCTTTACTTCTACCAACGTTATTCTGATATTAGCAGCAATGGAGCTTTGTCTTTAAAATTGTTTTCATGTATGGATTCTTATTATTACATAGGCCCAGTATATGTGAACACTTGTTTCAGTTAGTGTCCATTACACTTTCTTACACAGCTATCGCCCTCCTTTTATTAACCTCTGTGAATCATTTTAGAATTCAGCCCCCTTTTCAACGTGCTATCTTAAAATTGTCTGATATGTTCACATATCAAATTTTACACTCTGTTGCTACAGTATTAATTTTACTGTGTTTAAGTTTCGAGAGTCTCGGTTCCACTTTCACCAAATATTTCCACTTAACATATGATAGCATGAGAGCCCCTTCTTTTCAACCCTTATAAGTTGAACTTTATGCTCCTTGTTGATTAAGATGTCCTAGGCACTGGTCTTTGTACAACTCAAGGCTGTCTCTAGGAGTGACAACATGCTCCTCCACCAATAAATCCACCACAACTACAACTACCCTCTAACCAGCCTCCTAGACCTACTCAAATACCTGCTCATCCTATAGCCAACCCAAATAATAGAGCAGACAAACAAGCATATCATGTAGATGAGGGAACATCTTACCCCATTCTACCTCTGCAGAACATTGAGCTTAGGTCTGGTAGAACTCTCCAAAAAGAACCTCTAGCAGCTACAAAACAAAAAGAAAACAAAGAGAATGAAGATAAAACTCCAATTCAAAACAAACAAGATGATGAAATCCAAAACAAACAAATGCAAACAGTGCGTCCACCACCTTTTCCTGATAGATTGATCCAAGCAAAACTCCCAATGCCTTTGCCTCAATTTGATGTCCTAGATGAATTAAGGAATGTTTATGTGAAAATTCCATTACTACAGGCAATAAAAGACATTCCAATATACACTAAATCAATTAAAGAGTTATGTCTCAAAAATCCTGCAAAGAAAAGATTTGATTCACAAACTATTCATGTCATTGGAAATTTAGCTGGCCTCATGTCAAATGTTATATCAATGGAAAAGTATATTGACCCTGGTATTCCTAGAGATACCACAATCATTAACAACATTTCCATTCCAAATACCTTGATTGACCTTGGAGCTGCCATCAATGTGATGACACTGGAAGTAATGAAAACACTGCAGCTCACAAATTTGCAATTAACACCAATTGTCCTAGAACTAGCTGATAGATCCAAAGTCATTCCTGAAGGGATCTTGGAAGACATAATTGTTTCACTGGACTCTTGGGAGTATCCAGTAGACTTTTTAGTACTCCAGCCAAAGTCCAATTTAGGAGGAAATCCTATCGTACTTGGCAGGCCATGGTTGGCAACTGCTGATGCATTTATTGGGTGTAGATCAGGAAATATGATCATTTCCAGAGGGACAGAAAGAAAACAACTTACTTTATACCCATCAGCACAATCTCCAGCAGTAGATCATAACCTATGGCTTGATGACAAATACAACGACAAAGAAGAAATTCACTTTGTTTTGAGCATTAACCAAATTTATGATTTTGAAGGAAAAAACAATGAAGATTTGGTAGAATTGTTTATTTCTCAACCAGATATTTCAGAGGAATTAAGAAATGAACAATATAATGCTACAGATAAACTCCTCACACAATGTTTTCAAGAAACTTGCACCATCAATTCTTTACAAACATTGTTTGAAGATATTTTTCCTATCCAATCTATCACAAACACACAAAGCAAAACCATAGAGATTAGTCCAGGAAAAACATTGAACATTGGAACACTTCTAGACTTATCTCAGCAAGAAAATTTGATTGAATTATTGACAAAATATCAAAAGGAATTTGCTTGGGACTACACTGATATGGAGGGAATCCACCCAGAAACTTGCACTCACCACATTTACACAGACACTAACATAAGACCAGTGAGGCAGCCACAGAGAAGGATGAATCCTATCCTTCAGGATATTGTTAGATATGAATTGCAAAAGCTATTGAAAGTCAATTTCATTTATCCCATATCTGATAGCCAGTGGGTATCTCCATTAGTGATAGTGCCCAAGAAAAATGGTAAGTGGAGAATCTGTGTTGACTACAGACAACTGAACAAAGCCACCCTTAAAGATTATTTTCCATTGCCATTTATTGACCAAGTTTTGGACACATTAGCTGGGAAATCATCATTTTCCTTCCTTGATGGTTTCAGTGGTTACAACCAGATCAGAATAGCCTTAGAGGACCAAGACAAAACCACTTTTACTTGTCCCTGGGCACATATGCCTACAATGTCTTATCATTTGGACTTTGTAATGCTCGAGCTACATTTCAGAGAGTAGTATTAGCTATTTTTGCTGATCTAGTTCATGAATGTGTTGAAGTATATATGGATGATTTTTCAGTATATGGTAATTCTTTTGATCATTCATTGCAAAATCTTGAGAAAGTTCTGAAAAAATGTATTGAAGCTAATCTGTCCCTAAGTAATGAAAAGTGTTTTATGATGCTAAATGAAGGGGTAGTATTGGGTCATTATGTTTCTTCAGAAGGAATCAAAGTAGATCAATCAAAAATTCAAATTATTATTAATTTACCAGTACCAAAATCTCAAAAATATGTGAGAAGCTTTCTTGGCTATGCGAGTTATTATAGGAGATTTATTGAACATTTTAGTAAAATAGCTTTGCCTTTGTTTAAGCTTCTTGAAAAAGATGTATCTTTTCAATGGAATGATAATTGTCAAAAAGCTTTTGAAACACTTAAAGAGAGATTATCCACTACTCCAGTACTAAAAGGACCTAATTGGACTCTACCCTATCACATCTTCACTGATGCATCTGATACAGCAGTAGGTGCTTCATTAGGACAAAAAGAAGAATCTTTGAATTATGCCATCTATTTTATTAGTAAGAATCTGACACCTGCAGAACTTAACTACACAGTAACTGAGAAGGAAATGCTTGCAATCATACATGCTGTGAATAGATTCCATCATTACATAACTGGTTATGAAGTTTTTATTCATACTGACCACTCTGCCATTAAGTACCTAATGAACAAACCTATAACTAATGGTAGAGTCACCAGATGGTTATTATTATTACAGGAATTTAATGTTACAGTGTTGGATAGACCAGGTAAAGAGAACGAGGTAGTAGACTTCCTTTCTAGACTCCACAATCCAGGTGAAGTTGTTCCAGTTGAAGATTCTTTTCCCGATGAACATTTATTTGCAATTTCAATATTGATTCCATGGTATGCTGATTTAGCTAATTATCTCTCAACAGGAAGAATACCTCCATCTTTCACTTCAAAGGAGAAGAAAAGACTAATCAATAAACGTGCCAGATACTCATGGGTCAATAGAGATTTGTTTTACACTGGTTATGATATGAATATTAGAAGATGCATAAGAGATGATGAAATTCTTGATGTATTAAAATCTTGCCATGATGAACCTTGTGGTGGGCATTTTGCAGCTAAAAGGACAGCATTCAAAATCCTTAGTCTTGGCTATTATTGGCCATCAATTTTCAAGAATTCAAAGAAATATGTAAGAAGTTGTGACAATTGCCAACGCATGGGCAGACCAACTGCTTCAGATCAAATGCCACTACAACCTCAAATACATCTAGAGCCATTTGAAAAATGGGCTCTAGATTTTTTTGGACCCATTAATCCACCTTGGAAGGGTAAAAAGTACATCTTAGTATGTACTGACTATGTAACTAAATGGGCTGAAGCAAAGGCACTTGTCAGGGCAACTGAGCAAACAGTGGTTAATTTCCTTTTTGAAGAAATATTTGTCCGGTATGGAGTGCCTAGAGAAATAGTAACAGACCAAGGTACCGAGTTTACTTCAAGATTGGTTCAAGAAATCACAGAAAAATATAAAATCAAGCATAGGAGGAGTACACCTTACCATCCACAGGTCAATGGCCAAGTGGAATCTATGAATAAGACTCTGGAAGGAATTATCACTAAAACAGTGGCAATGAACAGAAATAACTGGGAGGAAAAGCTTAAGGATGCTCTTTGGGCTTACAGAATCACATGGAAAGATACAAAAAGATTTACACCATATCAGCTGGTGTATGGTAAAGAGGTAATGCTTCCTATTGAATTTCAGATACATACTTATAAAATGGCTGCAGATTTAGGCATTGATCTGAGTGAAGCTAAAAAAGAAAGGATCATGCAATTGAATCAGTTGGATGAAATGAGGCAGCAGGCAGAAGAAAGAACAATCTTCATGCAAAAACAAAGGAAGCAGTGGCATGACACACACATAAAGAAGAAAGAGTTTAAAGAAGGTGACTGGGCTTTACTGTTTGACTCCAAATTCAAATATCATAAAGCCAAGTTCACAACACACTAGATGGGCCCTTATGAAATTGTTCAAGCTTTTGAAAATGGATCAGTCAAAATTACTACCATTGACGAAGAAGGAAAAACATTTGTAGTCAATGGACATAAGCTGAAGATCTACCATAAGCCCATCAACAAAGAAGACTTCATTCAAATAGTATCACAGGAAAAGGATGTTGAGATAGTACATCAATCAGCAGTGATATCTCTACCTTAGTCATTTCAATTTCTTTAAAAAACAAACAAACAAAAAACAAAACGTTTAGATGTGAAAAGCAAACTCTGGCACACTCTAAACTAGAATTCTTATCGGAAAACCAAGAAATTGGCCAGTAAGAATTCATTGTTTTTCAAGATATTTCCTGTTTGTCAATTTTCAAATAATGACTTGAGGACAAGTCAATGAATTAGTGGGGGAGAAGAAACAATGAATTTTTCCTATTCATCTCCTCATTCTCAAAATTTCAATAAGGGATTTGTTTTATTGTTTCAATAAGAAGGAGCTGTTTTGTTCCAATCAACGAAAAGGACCTATTTAAACAAGATTATGCAGAGGGACCTATTCAAAGACTGCATCAATGACACACAAGGCAATAACAGAGGGACCTGTTCAAAGACTACATCAATGACACACAAGGCAACAACAGAGGGACCTGTTCAAAGGCTGCATCAATGGCACACAAGGCAACATCAACATATTTCAAGGCTGCATCAACAATTTTCAAAATTTTCCTATCAAAATTTAAACATGGCTGCATCAATATGTTCTACAACACCAAGAAAGATAGAGGCTGAATCAACATGACTTTTCAGATTTCAGAGGGACCTGTGTATTCTCATTTTCAAGAGACCTGTTTAGAAGAAAAAGACCAATTGCACCTGTACAAAGCCAACCAGTTACACCTGCAAAAGCAAAATCAGTTCTATATCAACCAGCAAGTGTAAAGGACTGTAAGATTTTTGTTTTTAGTACTTAAATTCCTATGATTATTTTAGTGTTAAATAATTAATATATGGTTACTTATTAATATCAATTTCATAACCCATATACCACTACTCCTAAGCATCATAACCTATGTTATCACTTTTAAAAACCATAGCGCCCATAAAGCTATCCTATATGCCTAATGATTTTTACCTTTTTTTAGTGTCGGTTCTTTGCGGATCAAGCATGCTCTTACAAAAGTGATTTTAAAAAAAAGGTTTCAAAGGTCAAATTTTGTCATTTCATTAAGGTCTTCAAGTAAAATTTGGTCAGGTAGGTATTAGGTCTAGGGTTTGCTTTTACTCTCACATCGAGGTGTCAAATGTCTGATCCATAATCACAGCTAAGTACAGTGTCTACCCCCCCCCTTACCATCTCATTAGAGGTTTCACATCACATCAGCCTTGTCAAGTTTAAATAGTCTGATTACAATGTTCATCATACCATTGTGCCTAGGTAAGTTTCATTTCCCTCTCCTAGGGTTTTGGAGGTAATTTCTCTTGGATGGTCAAATCATCAGTAAAAATTGTATCCTGATGTTCACACACCTTCCCCTATCCTTAATTTACCTTATTAAACATTTCCCATCATTGAGATCCCCCAAATTCCTCATTTTCACACAAACCCTAGTTTCTAGGCTAGGCCTGTGTTTTTCCCTTTTGAACCCATTCCCCTCACTCAATATCTGAAATTCCACTTTCCTCTTCTTCCTAACATCCCTCCCTACTTCCAAAAATATTCTCAAGAATTTATAAGCCCCTTATCCCCTTCGTTTCGCTTCATTTCGACAAATCCCTTGTTCCACACATCGGGATAGGTTTTACTCCAATGATTTTTTGGAGCAGTAAAAGATGAATTTTGTAAAAATGAGAGAGGTTTTTTTCTAAAATATGCCAAGGCAGAAAAACCTCCTTCAATTTTTACATAGGTGTCATGTTTTTATAGAAATGTAAAACATACAGTTGCCTCAGAAGAATTGATGCAACTCTCAAGTGACCTTGGGAAAATCACGATTTCTCCTAGCTTGTTTGGCCAAATGACTTTCGTGATGAGTCAAATGATAACTAGACACAAATATATTTCCAATGAGATATCATGAGCTCAATTTGGAGTTGAGGAAGACCTTCAAAAGTTGACTACAACAGCACTCTGCCTTGAGGCAGCCTCATTTTTCTCATTTTGACCAGTCTTGGGAGATTTGATTTTTGACAAGGCAAATGAACTCCAAATTAAACAATTCCAGCTGGGTTGGAAAGTAGACTCAATAATATTTCCAATGAGCTATCCTATGCCCAATTTGGACACCGGGAAGGTCTCCAAAATCCTCCTGCAAAAAGGCGCTACGTATTGGGTTGCTTGTGCGGCGCATTGGGCTGAAACATCAAAATGTTGCCATTCTTCTCCAAAATTTCCAAATGTGCTCAAATCTATGGTGTGCAAGTAAGCTAAGAGTTTTTCCATTGCAAGTGAAGAGTTTTTCTCAGAATTTATGGTGGTTTAGTGTGCGAAAGCTCATCATTCAGTCCAAAAATCACAAGGAAACAGAAACAGAGTTGTTTTGCAAAAGTGCCAAAGTTTTCAAACAATGGGTTTTCTTCGAATCAAAAATCAAAGTCCATGCCATAAGAGATATTTTTGTGTTTCAATAATCCAATTACATGCCAAAGACATCAGTGAAGCAAAGAGAAAATTGTGGAAGAAGCAAAAGTCAGTGTGAAACCCGAAACTGTGGTGAAGGCAGCCTGCGCGGCGCATTGGGTGAAGGTCGCGACGCATATAAAGTGTGCGGTGCATAGGACAGTTTCGCACTGTGCAATTTTGTTCCTGTGCGGCGCATATAAAGTGTGCGGCGCACAGGGCCAACACCAATATTTTTTTGATTTTCCTCCACAAACTCCAAATCAACTCGGTTCTTTTTGTCCAAGTAAGTTTATGAGATTTTGTAATTGCCATTTAAACAATGTTTGGTGTGGTTGGAGATTGGATATGACAATTGAATGTCAAAAGACAAACCCTACCATCTTGTTGAAGAAATGCCTCTTTAGGGTTTTGAGGTTAGAGTTTCAAAATTTGTTTTGGTGCCAAACTTTTTCTTCCCTCACTTGGTTTCTTCATCCCTCTCACTATTATCCTATTGTTGCAGTCTATTCCCTTATCTCCCTATACCCCTAAAAGTCACTCAAAACTTATTTCATCCCTTATCCCTTTCATATTTAAAGTGACTTATTCCTAATCCCCATTTTCCTATCCCTAAGCTACTTCATTCCCTATCATTTTCCCTTTCTCATTTCACTTATAAATTTCCCAAAATCCCAAAAATTCAAGTAGTTGTTCCATTGTCTCTACATTATCAAATCAGAAGTTTTAAAAAAGGAAAATTTCACTTGGTTACAGTCCATTGTTCCCACTGTACTATTTCCCACAATCCCTTCCTACTCGGCACATATTTGGAAATTGAAAAAAAAGCACCAAATTCTCATTCTTCATCTCATTCAAGCCAGCACATAATTTGAAACACCATGGAGACGAACACTGACACATCATATGAATGACACAATGATTCCGCCACTGAACTGCATGCACCAAGAAGGCATTGAGGCGGCGTAAAAAGTATGAAAAACTCCAAATCTTGGCCGAAGCTTCTTTGGCTGAGCATGGTACTTGATGAGGGACCTTCAGTCCAAATTTCAAGAAATTTGGAGAAAATTTTGTCATTTTTGAATTTTTTTGGTCACAAAACAGGTTTTCCTGCCTGACGCATAGCGCCACTTGTTGCGCGCTTACGATTGGGAGGTCCTCTGGAGTAAAAATTGGTATTTCTAGATTTTTTATGAAAATTTATGCATGCTCATGAATGGCCTAAGAATTTCATCAAGTTCTAGGTTACCTAAAGGGTCAAAAACACCTTGAAAATGGCCTTTCTGCCATTTTTTGCACACACAGGAACCAGTCTTGGGAGATTGAACGTTTGGAGGGTCAAATGGACACCAAATCTAGAAATTCCAATTGAGGTGGAAATTAGACAGGTAGGGCTTTCCAACGAGCTATCATGAGCGCAATTTGGACTTTGGGAAGTGCCTCAAAAGTAGCTCCAAATGTGTGCTACGCATAGAGATTTTGGGCGCGGCGCATAGAGGATTTTGGCGTATTTTTCACTCCACAGCTCAGAATTTCGCCTAGTTTTGGCCAGTTTCACTTTTTCATGTAACTTTTGATGTACCTTGATGTAATTTCATGATCATGATGTAATTTTGGCATATTTTTACTTTTTCTAGAAGATTCATTCACTACAAGGTGAAATGTGAGTGAATGGATCAGTTTCCTAGCATATAGAGGCAAGTTGTTTCATGGCCTATTTTCTAGTTCCTAGTTTAGATATGGTTGAAAAAAATCCTAGAATGATGAGCTAGACACCTAGAGGCATGGGAATGGGTTAGGCTTGTCTATATGATGTATTTTCTCAGTCATTTTCAGGGTTGGACATTTGGGATTGCTAGCATTTCATTGTACATTTCATTCTGCAATTTTGGCAAAGGAATAGACCAAGGTTTGCAGCCCTCTTTGGGATCCTTGTGGCTCTGTGTTTTGATGGTGTTTTCCTCTATGTATCTGTAAGTTCACTGATTTTTATGTGTACCATTTTCATTCTTCTTTCTTCTTAAACTGAACAAACAAGTTATAAAGGTAGAATTCATTGGTTTGCATTGCTCTGCCTTCATTTTTGTTTAGTTTTTCATGTTTTCATCTGTTTGAGGAGGACTCTTGAGACCATCTTGCCCTCCTCAGCTCCTCACCAGTCTGATCCATCCATCCACTCAAGCTAAAGCATAAAAACTATTTCCTTCCTTGCCCCAATCAGAACTCTACAAAAACTAGGCCTAAACCCCGCACCCAAAACCGCCTTTCCCTTGATCTAGCAAAAAACCCCAAAAACACAATAAAACTCCTTCACTTATATACCTAGCCTAAAATTAGCTTTCATTTTAGTCATCTCAAGCCCTATTGATTACTTTTCGTTGAGATTGACCCAGAGAGAGCCCTCTCTTGTTCTGGTAGGGCTAGCTACCAGACTGAGCGTGGTTTGATGTTACCCTGAACTCTGCCTTCCTTCAGCCTGAGGTAGATTTAGGCAATAACACCTTATACCCCTCATGCCTATTTCTATATCAATTTCATAACCTATTCCTATACGCTCACCTCTATTTCTATATCACACATATCACCACAACAGACCTTAGCCTATATTTATGCTGGCTATACCCCTTCAGACCTTTTCATAAACTCATAAACCTTTCAAATCAACCACTACCAGCAAAGTACCAACCACTGCCAACGAAGTACCAATGGGTCTATAAGGCCTCTCCGCGGCCTTATTAGACATATAATGAGAAGACATCTATTAAGTTTCAATCATTCCAACTTCTAGACAATACAAAAACGTTCTTCACGGTGTTTATCTGTTTATGAATGTATTCACCATAATCTATCATTTCTCTGCAGCCACGATATGAATTCTCTGTGACCACGTCTACAGACCCTGAAAAAAAGACTATGGTCTATGCTAATAAGACCCTATCCTCTGCGCCATCATCATATCAATTCCATTTCATGATAGCAGGCTAAATTTTGAGTTTTTCCAATCACAAAGGTTGGCACAAGTCCGAATTTAGGAGGTTAAGTTCTGGCTCTGTGGTTTAAAAATAGAAATACCATGAATATAGTTTGAAGAGAGTTGCCAGGATATGCTGCTTGGAAAAAGGGAGAAACATAGGCATTGGGGATTATCCAAAACAAGAATTTAGCTCAGAAATTCGAGGCCAACCTAGAAATTTGAAGAAAACTCAGAAATTTAAGGTCAGTTAGCCCGAGTGCAATAGAAGAGGTAACAATTAAAAAACCATGGTTAATAATTTTTGTTTTAAAAAGCATAGGAAAACAAGGTTAAAACAGTGAAGTTTTAAATGGAAAATAGGGCAGAGCCAGAAAATTTTGACAGTTCAAAATTTCATGAGGATTGTGTCAAAATTTTAAGAGAAAAACAATGGTTACCTTTCTTGGAAAAATTCAATGGGTATAATGAAGAAGTCACGAAACAGTTTGTGTTTTCATTCAATGGAGAAAAAACCTTAATAGGGAATATTTCCTTTATAATTTCATAAGACACAATAGCTCAGGCAATAGACATTAATCTAGAGGGGGAGAAATATTTTAAAACCAAGCAGTTCAAAGAAAAATCATGGACCCAATTTATGTCTAGATCAAGAGTTTCTTCAGTAAATTGGAAAAAGGGAGTTCCTAGGAGTTGGCTCATTCATCCATGGGATGAAATGGTTTACATCATCCAAAATTTTATCACATGTGAAGGGAGATACAGTATAGTATATTTATATCACATCAAGATCTTGTTGCACTTAAAAGGGAAATGTACCATCAGTTTGCCTTATTTCCTTTTACAGAGCTTAACTAAGATGCCAAAAACTATTCAAAAACAAAAGGGTAATGAGGATAAAATTTTGTGTCATTTTGGTTTGATTAAAATTTTAATTGAGTCTGAATTGCAAAAGAGAGGAATAACATGGGAAGGATTCTTAATTTCCATTAAAATCAAAACCAATGAAGATGAACAAGAAAAACAAGGAAGTACAAAATTTATGGTTGATGTGGTTGAAATAAATGAGGAAACTCCTGAATTCAGATCAAGAACTGTTGCCCAGCCTAGTAGCAGTGTAAAAACAAGAAGAATGAGGCAAGAAGATGCTAAGAGAATTGCAAAAGATAAAGTTTTCACTTCCTATACAAGAAGATCCAGGAGGATAAAAGGAACGAAATTGCAAGAGGATGATGACCAACAACCAGAATAGGATGTACAATCAGAACAAGATGTACAACCAGAACAGGATGCAGATATATAGGAAATGGAAATTGAAGGTAATAAGGAAGAAGAAAAAGAGTCAGCACCTTCAAACAGAAAAGAAAAGGAGCTAAAGAAACAAATTCAAGACTTGAAAGAAGAACTCATGGAATCAAAGGTATTAGAAAGAGTTGTGAAGAAAGAAAATGAAGCATTGAGAGAACAAAGCAAGAAAATTCAAAGGAAAAATGAAAAATTGAAGAAGAAAATCATAAAACTCAAAGCCAAACAAACTGAAATTTGCAAATGGGCTAGAAAATGGTATCAGCAAAAGAAAGACATGAAGACCAAGTACAAAAGGATGAAGACTGAATATCAAGCACAGAAGAATGTAGAAGTTTTATTGCAGGCTACAGAAGCAGCAAACATAGGAAGTTCATTAGGTTAGCATGAGGACATGCAAAACCATGTGTTTGGGGGAGATGTTGGTATCATTTTATGGCCTACCTTTTTATCCAAAAATCTCATAATTATCTACCATTTTATTCACTAAACCTCCATAAATTCCTTATCTCTTATTGAAATTGATTAATGTAGTATCATGATTGTTATTTTTACATTAAAATCAATTTGTGGAATTTTGTGTTAAAAAAATTAAATTTTTTCAAGAAATTACAGGATGTGGTAACTTCCTGTAAATGCTTTATGTTCTGACATGTGGCGTAATAGGTAAACCAAAATGAAGGATGTGGGTTTGATCTGGAATGTACACAGATGGTGAAAGATCTATCCAACCTCAGATTTGAAGTTCCTAAGTATCTGGTCAACGCTGGTCAAACCCAGCTAGTTTAGCAGAAAAATCTGAATCATAAATGAATGGGCTTGATATTTTGCTTATGTTTAGTGATTCAAACTAATTCGACCTGCTTTGGAGGTCAGTTATGTTTTTGTGGAACGATAGTAGCCTCCTTTTTTTGTAATCTATGATAAATAAGTAGTAGAAGCATGTAATAGGCTAGGTGTGAAAAGAGAAGAAGTAGATACGTGGAGAAGACATAAGATTATGTACAAGTTTCAGAACTCTATTTTGTTGTAATTGATTTCCAGATTTTAATAAGAGACATAAATTCGATCATTCATGGTGTTATGATTTAGTGTTCTCTTCATTTTAAGTTTCTCCAAGTGTGCCTGCAAGCGTGGAGGCCCCCCATGCCATGTTGGTACACTTTTTCTTTATGTTTCCATTAGATTTATATATTCAGATCTAATTTAGTATTTTCATTTAATTTTCATACTGTGAGTTCATAGATTTCGATTAGTTGTGTTTATGATTTCAGTCATTATTTCTATTTTATGGTTCATGGTTATAATTGAAAAATTCGATTACTAGATTAATGAGTAGACCTTGTAAGAGGATTTAATTGTGTATTGAATTCAAGATTATCTCCATGATCTCTGTTTTTAATGAATTTGATTTAAGTGTGCTGATTTGAAAGAGACTCTGTGAGTAAAGTCCTTGTAAGAGGACTGGAATCTCAAACAAACCATAGGAATTAGATCATTGATTTTAGAGTGTTAATCTAAGAACTTGAAACAGATTTTGTGAATAGAAACCTTGTAAAAGGATTAAAATCTCAGACAACCATAAGCACTTTCGTTTTAGAATGTTAGATCATATTTAATTAAAGAAGTGTTTAAAGTGTGTAAGGGACCAAATGTCAGTCTATTGTAAAAGGGTATTGGAACCTACTACAATAAACCTTCACTTAGGAAATTAGATTCTTCTAGGTCTATATACATTAGACAAGTGCCTCTAAGAATACCTACTCGGTTGACAATAATTTAAGCCTAATCTAGAGCAGTAGATTGGACCAAACACCTACTTCTTTATGTTGATGTTTTGTTATGGGTGCATAACTTAGGTGCCCAAGATTGCATTTTAGATATTTAGCATTTATTACCCCTTAATACGAGGTGATTTATTGCTCATTAGGTTTTGAAAATAGAAGGGTTCCTTTTAATGTATAGAGAATTAAGTTATTTGTGAAGTGGATGATGGATAATGAGAGGGGTAGAGATCATGCTATGATTTTTCCCATGCGCTAATTTTAGTCCTAACAATATTTTGCATTTTTATATTTTCTTTTATTGTGCCTTTTCTTGGTTTTATCTTTCTTTTAGTGCATCAAAATCCTGGGTAGTTTTTTCTATCACAAATGAAGGATGAAGATGAGAGACTGAAAATCTCCATTATTAATGACCACTTTCACAAAGAATTGATGTGGAATATAGGAAATTATGGAAAGTGGTAAGTATGGAATATCATGAGCACATGAATTCAATCAAAGCGTCCCTAATAATTTCCTTCCTATAACCTGTTGACTATGCTAGATGCCGCCAAAATGTAAGGGGATCTCCTCGATGTGAAGTCCCAATTAGATCTCACACCGTTTGTTGTAGGAGTCCCATCCGGGTATATAGTCCGATCACCATTGAAAATATTTCAAAGATATGCCTTGGTTACACACACACAAGATATCACAACACCTCTTTGGGAAAAGAATAGTTAAGCTTTGTGAGAGACACAATGTAAGGTGCATAGGGGAACTTCCACAGTAGGTAAAGGAAAATGAGCCTCCGTTTAGAAAAGTAATAATACTATCCTAAAGGGGGACCTAGGAACAAGGAGAAAGGCTTTTTGATTGCATGTAGATTAGTCCACATAATAAACAACAACCATGAAAGCATAACAACACTTATTCAACAATAACCATAGCTAAGCAGCAAAATATTTCATTAAACTTAGTATGTAATTCAAACAAAATATACTGCAAACATAACAGTAATTGTCCTACTTTATCTACGGTACATGTATGAAGAAGTGTCGATGCAGAAAGATTATGATTATGAAGGAAAGATCCCAAGTACATTGCTATATAGATGAAACACTATATCCAGTAATGGAACATGAAACCACAACTTGCTTCTCCAAAGAATGATCTATCTCTTATTCACTACAAGAGAAGATAAGGAAAAAATCCAATAATCCAAGCCCTTAGCTTGAGTTATGAGGAGCTATTTATATCTAATGACAATGAACTTTGGGCTTCCTTATGACTCTTCAACTGTTACAAATTTTCATACTCTATACATGAATATTTACATTCATATGTGGCTATTCACATTCCACATGTGTCTCTTGGACTTCATTACATCCCATTTATTACAAAATACAAATTACATATGATACATTGGTTGTATAAGACAAAAATTATAATAGGACAAAGTCTCATTAGCTTGAAAAATCATTTGCTTCCTCATGGATCTCATTTGTGATGTATGTGTGCCATGCTATGAACTATGTTGAGATGACTCTGACCCAAACTGACAATTCCCCTGCATAATGCATCTTCATCTTCACCTCCATTACCTCCATCAATATGGTCCTGGAGCTTGACTATACATTATTCCATAGCCATGAGAGTTTCACATGAGATTTGACTAGTGCAATAGCATACTGCAGAATAATGTCTTTGGTGAACTGGAAGACTTCCTGTTCTAATGCTTGCTTGATATGTTCTTCCTGATCTACTAGAATATTATTTCTTTGCTCTAAATTCTTCAAGCGATCTTATTGAAGGCATTTGATGTTCATATGCTAGAGACTTGAAACCATTTTGCAGTCAATTATAAGTGAAAATAGTGTTAATCGATTGTTATCCAAGACACATGTAGTTATGATGGTTGAGACTCAGCTGAACTCTGTCTATCTCAGTGATAATCCTATCTTTTCTTTCCAAATGTGGCGGAGCATACAGATACTTGATATCCAATTCCTGAAGTTGGTCAATCAATTTGTTTTCCACTTTTAGGATTTTTACCACTTGTTGTGATTTCTTCTAAATGCCAACGAGAGGAGCCATCACTTATTGTAGAAGTCTTATCTCATCATATAACCATGCCATAGGTCCTCCATTGGCCCGAGTTCCTCCTGCATGTATGACTGGCATTATATGGTGCTAAATATCTATAAAGATAATTGTTGGTTCTCTGGAACAAGGTGTTTCGCCTATTGCTTCATTGCAACAAGTTCTCTTCCTAATCTAGAATTCTCATTCAAAAAATATTTAGTGTTGTCCCGTGCTACCAAAAGCAACATTTTCCTCCATGATTTCCCTAGGATTCCTTCTGGTATGGGAAGTTATCACCTTATCTATAAATACTGAGACTAGGTTTTGAGGATCATTTGAGAAGTGTCTTCATTTCTACTCAGAATCCTCTTCGTGTGTTGATTAACTATGACACTGCACACATCCATGAATCTGTCTATAGGTGGAGGTGTGATTCCCATTTCACCAAATGGAATATGACCACCAGTGAGAGGAGGTTCTTCCGGAGAACCTAGTTCATCATCCATGGGTTAGATGGTATCCTCCTCCTCCAACTCTTCCTCAATCTTCTAAGTCAATTGTTCTTCCTATAGTCTCTAAGATTATTCTTCCTCCTGGGATTGCCTTTGCTATCACTCCTATATTATTCTCCTTTCCTCTTCTTCTTCTTATTTCTTCTCGACAAACTCATCTTGATTCCTCTTCTCCTCTTCTTCAACTTATTTCCTTTCTTATTCTTCTTGAATAAATCATGTGTTCAAAGGATAAACTTTCCATTACCTGCTTCTTTCTCTTGTCGAATCATACTTGATCCTATTCCTAGGAGCTACACTCTTTTCTTGAGGGGTTAACTATTATTTCTCCTATACCTTCATATCTGGAGCTGGTGGATATTGGGGTGAACAGGTCTCCATCCATGGATGCATATTTCTAACTGCATTGTACAAGTTCTTCATCTTCTTATATTCTATTGTAGACATTGATGAATATCCCCAATTGAAATCGATGCTTTCACAATGCTTCTTGCACACTCCCTTGGGACCATATCCATAAAATTATTTAGTTACAAAGTGCAAGCGATTCAAATCTTATATTTATATAACTTCTGTCTTGTGGTTCTTTAACTTATATAGTTAGATCCTCAAATGGAAGGTGGGCTAAGGGGATTCATTCCTCCCGTGAAGGACTCCTGACATACCCTTTTTCAACTGATTCTCTATGTCCTGCATGACCACCTTATTGGTCAAATATCACAACTTGAGATGAGGGGAGATATGACATCCAAAATAACAAATGTATGTGGCCTTAGGCACTCCAAACCAATCTGTGATATCCTATAGTGATTCCTTCACCTAATCGGTCATGCAGGGAGGATCAATCTCGAATATCATGTGGAATATAACTGCAAATAAGTGCTCAACGAATCTGTTGTATAAGCCTCTGAAGTGTGATTCTGACAACACTCTGTAGTGGAAGTAAATTGGAAATTTTTTCTAAGGGGTCAGTTCCAGTACATTCCTGGGAAAGCATATTGTGTACAAATTCCATATAAAATAAATGCATACATATAGAATTCAGGTGTCTAATTTTACCTCAAATATGTTCTTGTCTACCCCACGTGACACTACAACTCAAATGATAATATATTTGACCAATTGAAATTCTTGAAATGGGTAACCACTGTATTGAGCATATATATCCATTTTTCCTCGAACACCTCAACGTTCTTCTACCCATGCTACCAAAAACACATGGAAATAAGATAATGATATAAATATTAGAGGTTCATGGTCAGGTAAACTACAGATGGGTGGTGGCTAAACTTAACGGTCTCTCGACACCAATATTTAATTATGTCACTTGTATCTCTATTGGCCCATCTGATGTAGAAGTCATTATTTTTATATTTTGTGGGCCTAAACATCTTGTAGTAATTATGCATGTATTATACATAATAGGTGGTGAGATGATCGCCACTTTCACTATGAAGCACAAGATGAGTGTCATCCATGTGTGTAATAATCCACTTAATCGATTTTACACAAGGGATGATTCGGAATATGCATGCAATCCTATGCATCCTAGACCTATTGATATTTATGTATGCTTACAAGTCCTTCAAGTTCTTAGCAAATTTTTGCTGCATGAATGTGTCCTTTATGTCTCTTCGTGTGACCTCAGTAGACTTATCAATGAAGCACTTTATGTCTGCATATATGGGAATGGTTGGCTTGGTAAATTTAAGTACTTCCTCAGTGCTTGCTTCTAAGGCTTATTTGGAGGCCACTTTACATGTAGCGAGAGGCATGGATCCAATAGATGATGGAAGAGTGACAATAATTACAACTCAAACACCTATTTGTGGAATAACACTCATGGCAACAAGATTAGCTTTATGAAATATCCTAACTGTTGCAGTAATATCGTAGCAAATCATATTCAAAGAGCCATTATTGTAACTTATAATGTAAATATCAATGACGACACATAACTACTTGAATGCATAAGAAAATATACATGCAAACAAGGAGGGCACACTTTCAAAGCACAAAGGGGGCTCAAGGGTCATTCAGGGGTTTGTAGTGCACTCATGCGCTCAAGCAAGAGAAGGAAAATAGTAAGGGTTCAAGGTCACACTCCTTAGAGACAAAGGAGTAAGTTTTCGGGAATTTAGGCCTTCAAGCTGTGCTCTTGCGCTCAAAGAGACGGAGAGGGTGCACTGATGCACTCCAAAGAGACAAAGGAACGAGGCTTTGGACCTTCAGGCCTTGAAGGTGTGCTCATGCACTCAAGGACAAGGAGGGAACAATGGTGCATACTGAAGGGACGAAGGAAAAACATTCAAGCCTTCGGGGTGCTCTCATTTTCTTAAGGAGGGTGCATTTATTTGTGACGAAGGAGTGCGCTCAAGAGGCAAACTTGCATTTTCTAGGCGCAATTTTCAGAGCTGATTAGGCTTCGCATTTCAGAAGTGTGCTCTACTACAGAATGGGTCAAGGGCAAGTCCAACAACAATATTTCATGATAGAAATGAGAAGAAGAAATATCTACAAGCTTTTATGGATGTTGTCAGAATCATGATTAGAATCTGAAGAGTCAAGGAACATGTAGAGTTTCAATTTGAGACAAAAAATTGACACTTGTAAAGGCAAGATTGACCAGAAACACCGGTAAATAAAATGAAAAACAAATAAACGCTAGCAATGAAAGCAATATCGACAACGAAATAATGAAAGGAAATCAATATATTGAACATGCAAAACTTGCAATACATATCGATGAAGAGTTTCTTGATCCATAGATATGTGCCAAACCTATATGAGAATAATTATGAGAATGAATGATTAGCTGGGTTAATTTAGCAGAAATTACATGCAAAATTGTCTCATGCATGATCTCCACTTGTCAAAAAGTGAATGAGTTAGTTGAGGGAAGTTAAGTGTGATCCTATTTTCTAGGAGTGCACCATATGCAACAAGGAAGCTCATGTATGCATTCAAGGAGGGCACATTTCTTCATGCTGAAGGAACGTGCTTAAGTAGGGCACACTTTATTAGCATGAAGGAGTGCTCTCAAGGAGGAAACACTTATTCAACCCGAAGGAGTGCATACAACACAAGAGAAGGTCTTCATCAACTTGAAGTGCACTTTTTCCTTAAAGGGAACTTTTCTTGATTTTGTTTTATTTTTGTGTGTTTTTTGTGCATGGTGAAAATGCTAGTTTCTAAGTCAAGAAAAGTCATAAGTTCACCAAACCATGAACAAGATAACACAAGTGCTTATAAAGGTTAGATAATGACACTCAGGAAACATTGACTTAGGAGGATGCAACACTAGGAGAAAACATGAGAATAAAAAACCAAAAAATGTGATGACACCAAGGGGCTTGAAATGATAGTTCATGTAGGATCCAAAATTGACCTAGGAAAATTTTTTGGAGCATTTTTGTCGCAATGACAACATAAACCTAAGGCCTTAGAGGAGGCTCACTAGGTTAGGATCAAATACTAACCACCCAAGTGAAGTGACAAAAAAATAATAAAATCGATATCTTTCAATTATCTGGATCACCCGTTGATTCATATTAGTATTCCCCCCCCCCCCTCCCCCTCGCCCCCCCCAAAAAAAAGAAAAAGCACATGATTTCAAAATCGTAAAAATACCTATGGATGGATGACCCACCTTACTTCAAGGAGGAATTCTATATGAAAGAAATAAATCTAATCGAAGCAGATATATATGGAGGTTCTGTGGCATCATGTTAATTACTAATCAATATGTTTGTTGGCTCGATGATTTTCCAAGGAGGAAAAAAGATTCTCCTCTAGGTTACCCGCCTTTTGGAGGGTAAAAGGACCTATATTAAAGCACCTAAACCAACCATCTTAGAATATCTAACCAATCCCAAGTACTGTTTGAAATTTTGTCAAGGTCCACAAGAATTTCATCATCAAAATTTGGTTTCAATGTTTCATATATATAGTATTTCTCTTTATGAACCATAAATCAATCAATAATAATGAGATACTATCTCTCAAAGTTATGCCCAAATGATAAACTAAATATCAATAGCCTAGGAACATGTTTTAGAACTTTTAGTACACAACAATATAAAGGTGGAAAAATGTACCTTCGACGTATGTAACTTTGGATGAACTTGTTGCAGCCCCAGAGTCACACTACACTATGCTATAATGTAGAGCCTGGGAACATCTAAGTGTGATCTTATTCACTGCTATGTTTGTAAGATATTTTATTTAAATCAACATATATGGCCATATATTGGCATCTAGTTTTATATAATTTGTTTTCATATCCCTTTGACTTTCATGTTCTAGCTCATGGTTTTTGATATAAGAATTGGTCAAAGGTGTAGATGACTCAAAATGCAAGCAATTAAGACTATGTATTTAAATCATTCTTGTAAATGTGTGTTTGTAGAATGACTATGTAATTATGTTTTGAACTTAATTAAAGTTACAATTTTTGTATATTAGGTTTGGATTTCATGCACTTTATTTTCTCCTATAAGGTGTCACAAGAAAATAAAACAACACGAAGAAATAATAACATCCACTACATAAAATCCCCGTGTAGATGTAAATCTCCATGCAAAGTAAAATTCTCTGTAATAAATGCAAATGACTGAACCAGGTATCATTGATATCACCATAACATTGAGATTTAATTCATCTTTCACATTTAACGTTCATAATATGTTATGGGAAGAATTTTCCTAAAATATGCATGAATAATTTTCAAATTTAGCTTTGATTTGTGTCAAATTGAAAATTTGTTTGGGAATCAAGGTTAAGGGAAAAAATATCGGACATTAAATGTGTTTGTTGGGATGAATTTACCCTGATCCTAATTTGGATAATTCATAACCCTTGTGTTTGACATGAAGAGTTTCAAAACATGAAAGATGGATGAGAGATGGAAAACAAGCCCTCACCAATTTAAATGAGAATTTAAGAATTCCTTTAAATCATTTAAGACTTGATGGGAAATTGAGCAATTAAGAATTCAACCATTAGAATACACATACTTTTGAAATTTACCATTTCTTGCAAAACCCTTGTAAGAATATCAAATAAGTCAAAATACTCTTCAAACTACCTTTATATATCTTTCAAACCAAAATAAACAATCATATTGATGCCATAATTTATTTAAGTTAACCATTCCCATACAATTCATACAAAATTCACATAAAAAATCAGGTTGACAACTTAAAATTCCATGAAAATTGCATAAAACTATATTCACAAGTAGTAAACCTCAAAATATGACATGGGTGTAAGAAAATACATGATAAGAAGGTAAATACAGCACAAGAGGTATTCCATAATTATTCCTTAGAATAGCTTCAAAACCACCCAATGATTCACCAAAACGTTTGACAAAGTTTCTCCTACAAATAAGATTTCTCCCCCTTTAAAATTAAAAAAATGAGGCCTATATATAGGCACTCAAGGAATTTCTCCTCAACCTAAACTACTAGTGGTATTGGAAAAACAACCAAGATTTGTTACAAAATTTCTTGTTGTACTATAACTAACTTCTTCTAGAAGTTTCTTGAAGGATCTGCTAGCGTTGGGGTGGGCCCCTTCAGATTTGGCTTTAATAGTTCTTCATCCTCTCTCTCTTGGTTGGCTACTAGGCCTTTTCTCTCCCTTTCTAGGTGATTCCTCGGTCAGGTGCTACAGTGGGCATGTTGCTGATGGTTCTGATGCTCTTGCCTATGGTGCTAAGATTGTGCCTACTCTTGCTGACATTTATTTTGAATTCACTGCAAGCTACTTTCGTACAACTAATTTACACACATATAGTATGTTATTAAATTATTTTGCCTACTAGAACATCACATGGTTGTTCCTTTGTTATTATCCCTTCCATAGTCATGATTGGATGATTGTCTACTCTCTCCTGCTCCTTGAAAAGACCCTTTAGTATAAACAAAAGCTCAAAATATTCTTTATATAGGTCCAAAATTCCCTTCTCTCATGGTGTATGTTTTTCCCCTTCAAAGTCCTTTCAATCCTCCTCAGTTACCTTTAATCCTTTTATAAAAGGCTCTTTGGGGTATAGGTTTTCATGTTCATTAAAGAATGACAAGAAACTATTATGTATAGCTTCTCACATTTACTTTTTAATCAGTGTATTTCCCAAGTCATGTTTTTTTCCTTCTCCTCTATCTATGCTAGCAAATCATGCTTCCTCTTTAATTGACTAGCCCCAACTACTAAACGAGAACGATTGATGTTGGCCCTTATAACTTCTTCTTTGGTCAAACAATTAAGGAAGTATATGACTATTTTGGCTTTATGTGAGGTCTTCCCAATGTTTCCTTTGAGCACATATATCTCTATGTGTGCTACCTTGACAATCTCAATATTCTCTTGCATCAAGTCCAAATGACCCCAATTCTTATCCACTAGCCTTATGATCTTTTCCCAAAGGATATTCTTAGTTGTTTTGAAAGAGATTTTGTTGGAGTTTTGTCTTCCTTGAAGTACTAGTTGAATTTCCAATTTTCTGATGTATTCCTTTATCCGAGGAAATTCCACCACAGTTGCTTCCACTTTCTATTACAAATTTAAATATGAAGGTTGTGACTCCCCACTGTTCTCTTTCATGGTACAAGAGTTCAATTTATTGGACATATCATGAATGAAATTTCCCAATTCAAATGCTTACATGAGTGGATCTCGGGCATTGGTGCTTGTCGCGAGACAACTTGTCTCTTTGTACTTTCTTTCCACTTTTGCACTGCTCATTGTGGACATAGAAGCTATTTGACAAGACAACATATTTGGTCAGTGTGGTTAGTTGATGAGTAGAGTAAGGGGTTAAAGAGAGAATCAAGGTTTCAGAAATAGTGAACGACAAGATGCCATGTGTTGTAGAATGAGAGGGATAGCTTGGTGAGAGGGACTTTTAAAACTTTAGCATAAGAATACAATGGCATGAAGAGGACTAACCGACTTAGGGTTTCAGAGATCAGGTAACCTTATTTTATTAGGTAATAAGGTTATTTTTAATTGAATACTACATCAAATAAGTTCAATTCACAATAATTACAAGATCTTATAGTTCAAGAGGTAGTTTTTATTCAAGAGGAGCATGCTTTTCTCCTTAAGGTGAGACTAAGGTTTAAGGTGAGACGAATTTTCTCAAATCATGACATATGCAACCTTCAACAGGGGTGTTCGTCTACCACATTTGAATTGTAGTTTTAATTCATGTAGTTTGAGCTTCAAAACTTGCCAACTTTAGTAATTTACATATTATATGGGAGTTGTCTTTAGTGCGACTTTTTGGAGTTTCAGGTGCTGGAATCCGGTGAAAAAAATTGAGGTGAAATCTTAATTTCTGTTATTTAAACTAGTTTTTTGACTGTATATATGGATTCAGCACCCTAAAAAACCTCTAGGACACTTCTATTGTGCAAGGTTATCCATCAAAATTGTATTTTCAATAAATTCCTGCCAAAATTTAGAGAAATTAGACCGAAAAAAACTATCGTAAAAGCCTTCAAAAAGTCGCACTATAGACTACTCGTATTATATGTGCTCAAGCTAGAGTGGATGTCAGTGGTACAATTTACGAAAAATGGACCTCTAGTACGTTTTTAAAATAGTTAGTTCTTCACAAGTGCAAGGTTTTCTTTGGGTAGGAAGGTTGGAATGACGTCATGCAAACGTCCGCAGGATATGGATGGATGGTGCATTCTAACTCAAAAGGTGTGGCGTGTCAGGTGACCGGAGACTGCAAAAGTGGCGAATCTGATGGGATAGGTGACTAGGCAGTGAGTGATTTAGTCAGTGTTTAAGGGAATGATGTGTGGTAGGTTGATGTGGATTTCCATGTGTCGTCCTTCCGCATGATGGAGGAAATTTTTATTGGAGCTTTGGTTCGCGTGTAAAATGTATGAGGAAACACAACATATCCCATACCCCTTCACGTTGTTATCATTCATTTCTCTTTATCAGGAGGATCTTCGTAGATCATTGAATGAATGGTTACCGCCGCCGTTGAATCTGCTGGTGAGCAGGTTAATGAAGGGGTCCAGTGACGTCGGGATGACTCTTGTCTAAGTTGGGACCAAGATGCATGAATGATGAATGGATTGGTGGATTAATGATGTGGCAAGTGAGAGGTATGCAACATGGCAGGTGACATAGAGCTACCAGATGAGCGTACAGAGGAGACACGTGGAGGGTGACTTCACAAGTGGTCGGGTGATGTGGTATAAGGTGCGATCCGTTGGTCGCTCACGTGGACGAGACATCTGGTGGTATCCTAGGGTCGGGCCACAATATATGAAAGTTGCATTATCAACCGTGCATCTTCGGGGCATAGAGCACCATTAACCATTGGAATAGTGGGAATTCCGGCTATCGGATTCATGCGACGAGAAAATTTATTGATTCTCTTGCTCATTCTCTCTGGTGTGATGCGCTCCTGCATCCCACTTCCACGTGTGGCATTCCCACACTAAGTGCGCCTGCTGGCACCCGACACTAAGGGTTTGTTTGTTACGAGTCATGTCAGCGCCATTGACGTCGACTGAAGGAAAGCACCGAGCCCTATGAATGATAGTGCCCGGTGGGAATTGGACCAAAAATAGGCTCCTTTTGTCTCCTGGATTCCAAATTTTGAAGAGGTATTTCTTTTTAACACCAACATCGACTACATGGGGGACAACATGGCCTTACTGTCTGTTGAGAACTTGCAGTTCTAGTCTCTTCTACTATTGGGTTGTGGAATCTGCATGATTGTAGCATCTATGTTTTCTTATGAGTTTATTGAAATTGAAAATTGAAATATTGTGCATAACACTAAAAGTAGCACACACATATTCAAGATAGAGGGTTGTAATGTTCAGGTGAATCATTTCTTTAGGAACTTGCCATTGATAGGTTTCCCAAAGAAATCTCCATCAAGTGTTTGCAGATAATAAGTATTGTTATCTAGAATTTTCTGCACTCAAAACAAGTCAATCCATATATTATCAAACTTACCATGCTTTCCTTTATCGACTCAGATTGAGTTCCGTTTCAGTACCAAATATCCAACTTGCATGTCTCGTTCCTTTTCTCTTTTATCAAATGTAGCCTTCATTTTTCACTGGTGGGTTTCAACTTTACTCAAGGCCTCTTCTCTTTGCTATTGAAATTCTATCATATGATAAATCCTCTTCTGGATTGGGTTGATATATGGTCCCTCATCCTGTAACAATTTCATCACTAGCAGGGTGAGATTCATGGGGGAAATGATGTATGTTCTATATACCAAATGATAGAGTGAGGTGTCAATATCTCTTTTGGTACTCATTTTGTCTACCCATAGTGCATACGTGAGATTTTCATTCCAACACTTATTGTTTTTATCTAGAATCCTCTTAATGATCCTTATAAAATTCTTATTCGATTATTCTTCCAATATATTCCCTTGAGGATAATATGCCATGGAATGCACCAAATCTATGCTATAACCTTGATAGAACTACTTCATCTTAAATGATTTGAAAGCCTAAGCATTGTTTCTCACAAGCCTTCTAAAACATCTGAATCTAGAGAGAATGTTGTCTTCCAAGAAATGTATGATAATATTCTCATCAGTCTTGCGAGTTGGAATAGCTTCTACCCACTTGGTGAAGTAGTCTTTCGCTATGATAATTTATTTGTGTTTCCCACTTGAATTCAGATGTATCTCTCCAATGAAATCCAATTTCCACTGCAGAAAAGGAGCTTGAAATTTGATTGATTTCAATGGTATAGATCGAAGCTTTTGTTTCTGTGTGAACATTTGACAGTCAGGGCAAGCCCAGACAACAACATTTGTATCTTTGAAGAAGGAAGGCCAATAATATCCTTCTCTCAAAATTTTATAGGCCGTGACCTTCTAGGCTTGATGTCCTCCACATGTGCCTCGATGGAATTATGAGATGATCTATGATACTTGGTCTTCAATAAAACAAGTAAGAAGGATGCCAGTAGGACATTTCCAATACAAACCTTCATCCAAAATGTATTATTTGATTGATTTTAACTTTAGATGCTTGAATTTGGCCTTAGGTATTTCAGGAGAACATTCCAACTTATGTAGGAATAATATGATATCTTGATACTATGGAGAATTTTGGAATTTTGAGAGGTCCTTCAGGAAGGGTTCTTGTGGATTCCTTTGATCTGATGAGAAGGGTTCTTGAGGATTTATTCCTATTTGAATGAGAGGTTCTTACAGATTATCTCTTCTAAGATGAAGAGGTTCTTATCGATTCTCTTCATTTGAAGAAGGATGTTCTTGTGGATTCTCCTCGTTGCAAATATTGCAAAAAAATTCATTAGTGCATATTTCTATCACAACATGATTAAACTCGATGAGTAACCTAGTTAACCCTTGGCCCTTGAAAAGCTTAGTGGGCTTTATTTCCAGGTCATAATCTTTCAGCTTTGTTATCCATTTTCCTTGTGTGACATCACTATCAGGATGCGTAAGTATGTATTTAAATATTATAGTTGGAACACATGTTATTACTTTAGAATGTAAGAAACATTCTCAGAATGCTTTGAATGTCGTTACCATAGCATAAGCTTGCTTCTCCAAAATAAAGTATTTCAACTATGCATCCCTCAAGGCATGGTTAAATAATGCTATAGGTTGGTCATACCCTTCTTCATTTTTATGGAATAGCACAGTAGAAATAGTGTGTTTAGAAGCAAAGGAGAAAATTTGGAATTCCTTTGAAAAAATAGGGCTCTCTAGGACCAGAGCTTCCATCATGGATTTCTTTATTTTTTTGAATTATTCCCATGTTTATGGAGTCCATATTACATCATTGCTCTTTCTGAGCATCCCTTTTATATGATTTGGTATCTTCACAGAGTTTTCAATGAACCTATGTAGGAAGTTGATCTTTCAAGAATAATTAGAATTCTTTCTTGTTTCAGGATAGGCTAATATCTGATATATCTTCTACTCATTTTGGATCAATTCTGACACCTTATTTTGAGACAACGTGTCCCAAATATTTCCCTTATTGAAGGGAAAATAATGACTTCTTGGGGTTTAATGATAGACTGGAAAATAATGAATTCTTGGGTTTCAATGATAGACTGAAACCTCTGCATTTCAGTAAGGTCTGCCTCAGGTGCTCTAAATGATCATCATCTAATTTTGATAAAATGGTCATGTCTTCCAGATAAATGAGTATGAACTAATCTCTCTCTCCAAAAAATGTGATGTCCATAACTCTTGTAAAGGTAACTCCCTCATTCATTAACCTAAAGGAAATTTTGTAATACATGATGGTACCTCATGGTGTCGTGAATGCAGTATTATCTTTGTCATCCAGGTGCATCAATATCTAATTGTAGTCTGAAAAATCAGCCATCATTGATATTATGGATACTCCAAAAACCTTTTGCAGCCAATGGTTTATTAATGATTTTTTTGGTGAAAAATCCACAACAACCCTTGAATCCTTAGGCTGTCTAGGCCAAGGATATGGGAATGTGACCCAATATATAAGTCGATGCAATATGATACAACTTCGAAGTATCAAAGTAATAAACAAAAATAGAAATAGAAATAGAAACTCAAATAAAAAAGCGACATCTAATTTTTTACAATATGTTCAACAAGTAAGTCATTAAAACAAACAATGATCATTAACGTATATTGTAAGTCAGACTCAAAAACATATATTCGATATTCAACATATAAAAAATAAAATCATTGTTTCCTATTAAATCCATACTTCATAAGAAAAAGAACTCAAATGAATATTATCAAGAAAAAGTAAAATGTGAGAAAAATTATTAAGGCACAAGATGGTAAGAACAAAAAATGATTCTTCATTGATATCATAAAAATAATGTTTAGATAAGGTATCGATAGTCTTGGCAGATTCAGGTCTACTCGAGGAAACTTATTTGAAAAATTGCCTCGTTTACAAGACCGTGTGGTTAAATTCTAATATATAAAACAACTTAATTAAAAAAAATCTCACTTCAACAATATGAAAGGAACACATTCAGAGACTGGTATGTTACTGTACAAAGAGTCGATATTAGCATTGAAAACAAGTAGTAAGTTTCAATCTTTAGTAACTGAAATCAAATATACTTCTGACAACGAGAAGTATTATAAACCTATGTCAATGCTGCAACTTAAAAGAAGTCCACTTGTGGCATAACCAAAATATGTTTCTCTCCTTTGTATTCCTGAGCTTATAGCTTTGAATTTCTAGGTAGTTATGTAATTCTGTGTTTATTTAACTAATCATGCTTAATTAATTTGAAGGTGAGACTAATAGGTGGGCTCCTAAAAATTAGGGAATGACACGGAAAGGGGGAGGACCCACATCCATCTATGTATTTACCATGTAATAATATCTCAAGTGCATCACCATTGACTTATATAAATAAGTGTGCATCACATAAATGAGTTAGCTAATCGACCAAACTTCATGCTCATAATAATATAAAAAAGGATAATATGTCGAAAATTGTGAAAAAGTCTCTTTTTCCCAGCCAACCGAATATCAAACAATAACATCATAACACCTTTGTCAAATAAGATAATTCAAATAGTAAAAAAATATTGTGCATGCCAAAAATATTATAGTTATTCGAAACATTGCCAAATCCCATGAAATTCCATGTCAACAACTGAAAATTAGCATGTAACAAAACCTGTAACCAAAAGGAGAAGAATTATTTTTAGCTTATGATAAAAACCTCTCCATATAAAAACTAAGTTTCTTTGCTTCATCAGGTGGTTGATATTGAGAATTTTTGGTGTAGGGCTTGTATGATCAAGCCAAGTTCCTATTGGAGGATCTTGTTTAGGATCTTTTGCAGAGGGAGCATCAACAAGGGACAAGAGCAACGACCTTGAAGGGGCTACAAAGTGTTGATGAGTGTGGCTAGCAGAAGTCGGTGTAGAAATATCTTGTGCATGAACAATTTATTTTCCATATAGAGGGAGAGCATCATGAGTAGTGGAATGAGAGCTAGAAACATGATCAAGGATTTTTGAAGTATTTCCCCAAACATCATGGCTATGATTAGGTGGGTTTTAAATATACTCCCCACCATCATTTTCATTTCTAGGTGAACTAACATTTTGCGGGTCTGGAATCTATCCAATGTTAGGATGAGGCTGGAGTGAGGGATTGAACTATTCTGGTAAATTGGAGGAATGCACAATACATTAGGAGACCACAAATTGAGGTGACCAGGGGTGGTAAGTTGGTGAAATTCATCAAAATCAAAACTAAAATGAATAAAAAGATGGATCTTTTGTTCATGTTGTTAACACTCCACCAGATCTCCAAGGCTGAGAAGATACCAGTAAAGGTAACTACATACTAATCTTTCACCAAGTAGCTAGACCTACTAGGTAGGAGATGGATCTCTCCAAGGAATCACAGCCAAGAGGGTTGGATCAATTAGGTTTTAGGCTAGGTATAGTAGCACAGGGGTTTTGATTGGTTGATTTAGGTGTTGGATGAGTGAATTAGGTCACAGAGGTAACTAGGTCAGGGAAAATAAGATCAGAATTGCAGACATCTAATGGGGAAAGGTAGTTAGGTATTATAACACTTTAGGATTCTTAGGTGAGATGGATAAGACTGGTAAGGTGCTAAAACGAGCATGAAGACACATGAATTCTTTTTAAACTGAAGTAATGAAATAAATTATGATGATTCTCCCAAAACATAGCATAAAATGTGTATTATGATTATCATACTTGAGAATCAAACATATCATAGAAGTAGAATGAACATGGAAAGTAAAAAAAACATTCATACATATGCAACATAATAAGAAACTATGTCAAAATACAATACCACAAGAATCCCACCAAAATAGTTGCAACCCATCCAATATATTGGCAAGAAATAACATACAACATACAACCTCTCAAATGAGTGAAGAGGTGAAATATATTGGCAAGAAAGAACTTCTCCCAACCTTAGGGGTTTAATACTTGAGTTGAGGAGCTGATCCAAAAAAGGATGAACTAAAAACCCAAAGACTAGGGAGGTCAAACAAACTGTTATCACCCAAAAAAAAAAATAAAAAATTCAAAACATCATTATGTCAAGTTTGTTTTTGTTCATGGTTCAAAATTGGGTTTAGAAGTCAAATTAGGATTTGATAAAGGGTAGGTTAGTTTTTTATAAGTTCAAAGCCCATCCTTAAGTTCAAATAAAGTCTTTTTTAAGGTCCATTCATCGTCAAATATCCATAATTTCCATTTGTGGGTCATTTCCTAAAGTTTCATGTCAAAATTGGTCAATTGGCCAAGAAACCTCGTTTTCGTAGCGCCACTAGTTCAAAAAATTTTATTTGTGCTATGAAAGCGCTAATAGTTTCGTAGCGCAAACAGGAAAAAATACACTGCAGGCACTACGAAAGCGCGGTTTCTAAACTGTCTTGTCATCTGAGCTGGAAAAGGTCAGAAACCGTTGGGAAATCATAAGTTAGTGTTATGATGAGTCAGTTAATGATGAAATTCAATGTACTTACCCACGTTGCAGTCATCATTGTCATGATAGGGTATGAATGAGGCATCATTCAGTTATGAGATGACATTTTAAATTCAAAATCTTGCCTAAATAGTAATTCTCGTTTCCTTTGCCTCCATTCGAGATGTCTGAGCACTGAAGTGTTAAAGCCAAACTTGTGGCTGTTTTATACAAATTTTTTCTTCATTCTTATCAAGCGAGGCTGATATAAATTAATTAAGCGAGGTTGCTGTTTCACATATTCAAGCAAGCCTGATTCAATTTATCAAGCAAGGCTGTCAGGATTTCTGAGAAGCATGGCAGAGGAAAATAAAGTTCACAGAGGGGGACACTGCTTAAGGAATGAGCCTAAAGATATGAAGGCAATAATTGAAGACCTAACAGTGATGGAGGCGTTCAGAAGAGTAGGTTGTCTTCGGTTTTATGAAAATTTTCAGGGTTGCCACACACAAGTATCTAAAGAATTTGCCTTGAACTTAAATGGAACAACTACCAATGTTGAGATGCTAAGTGTGTCAATTACACCAAAGATTATTGTTGCTTTTACAGAGATACCAAGAGGTCAAGAAAATTGGTTCAAAGGTTTTAAATTTGATATGGAGAAATGTAAAGAGTTCATGAAACCTGAGTATGCAGATATGGACCTCAATAATGCTATCCCTAGAAGCTGCATCAAAGACACTTATGCAAAGCTGTTGCTCAACATTTAGAGGTATTTTACATGTGAAGGCAGATATCATAAGTTTACACATATCATTTAAATCTGCTTCTACATTTCACTGGTAAGATTTCACTTGATTTACCCTTTTATCTACATAGGAGTCTTGCAAAAATGGCTGATAAAGTACAAGCCAAATCTGAAGGTAGCGAAACATCCTTTTTTCATCATGGTTTAATGAATTTATTGATTTTATATGAACTTCAGAAGATTGATAAGGATTGATCATATTTTTTTTTATAAATGGTTTTGTGTTGGAAACACTAACTCCTGCTAGAAACCCTAAAACTAAAGGAGTTCCATCATCACGACTAGCAGAGACTAGTCAACCTATAGTTGCAAAACCAAAGGAATTTCAAAAACTGAAGCCAAGGAAATAGATTGGGAAAAGGGTAGAGTAGACACAAATACTTAACATACCAACTCCATCACCTGCAAAACAGAGGTCAAAGATTGTCAAAGAGGCAAAACAGAAACAAGCTGTCAGCAAGAAGGAAATTAAAAGAGTAACAAGAAGCCAAGCAATGGCATTGAAAGGAAAGACAGTTGCTACAGTTACAAAGGAAAACCCAGTAATAAAGGGAAACTTAGATGACATCCTTCATGCTATTGACATAGAGGAGACACCCATTGTTCAAGCTGAATTCATTGGAGAAGATGAACATAAACAAAAAAAGGCTAAGTCTACAAAGAAGCTTGAGTTTGAGGGGGAAGATGCATCTTTCATCTTTCAAGCTAGAAAGCCTATAACTAGGCATGCTAAGAAACTCAAGGAAATTAGCAAGGAAGTTCAAGAACCTATTGAGATAGCTAAAGCCCCTGAAGAAGTTGTTGATCTATCATCACCTACATTAAAGCATACAACCAACAGAACAAAGAAGGGAAAAAAAGAAGTGACAAAGAAAACAAAGCTTCAACATCTTGAGGAAAAATTGAGGTTGGAAAACCAAGAAATTGATGTGATAAGAAAGAGGGCTAGAAAGCACAGTTTTGAGAAAGCAGAGTTTAAAAGAATGAAGGCACTGTGGGAAGGTAAAACTGGTTCTATTTCTGAAACTCGAAATAGTGCAGAGCAATTTTTCACATGGACAGTCCCAACAATAAAGGAAGCCAAATTTGTCAGAGTAATAAATACTCACTTGAGAGCTAATAACAGGAGAGTTAAAGATCAAGTGGAGGACTTGGAGTAGCAGATGAATTTGATTCATGATGAGTTAAAAAGCAGAGGTATTAAGATAACAGTCATAGAAGAGCATATAGCTAAATCAATTGAAAATGAGCAAGGGACCTCATGAAGGCTAGAATGACTGTGTTTTTCACTTGATATGTTTTTTAAATGATGAAATCAGATTTATTTTGAGTTTTTGGCACATTTGCAGTTTTCACTTTGGATTTTTTTTGAAAAAACTTCCCACTCAGCAATTTCGTAGCGCAGACAGTGTAAAAAGGGAGAAAAGCGCTACGAAACTGTTGTAACAGCTTTTCTTGCCCTTTTCATCAAATTTTGAGGGGTAAAACAATGGATCAAGAACTTAAGTTGATAGGGAGGATGTATTTAAATTTAATTAAGATAATTTTGGAGGATAGAACTCAAAAACTTGAAGAAAAAAGGGGTAAAGGGCAGCGCTACGAAAGGCTCTATGAAACTGCTTTGTTTTCGTAGCACAGTGTATTACAGCCCATTTGAACAGTTTGAAGATGGTTTTGGACAACTGGAGCTTAAGGAGGAGTTTTGGCATGTGTTAATTCAATTTCTAACAGCTAGGGACCTCGAAATAATGAGTTCATGATGGTCAGAATGTTCCAAGAGTGCAAAGGACCTTATGCCTAAAAAACAAGGGATTGTTTCCTATTTTGGTGGAGGATAGAAATATGGTCATGAAGAGTTGAAGCCTATAATCCAGATTCAACCATGTGTTTATACACTTGTAAAATGATCTAATTTAATTTAGATAAGGTTTTTATGGATAGAGATAAGGAGTTTGAATCCTATTTGTAATAGGATTGTTTAGTAGATTAGTTGTATTTTTGTAATAAATACCATGTCATATGGTTATGAAAGGTGTCAAGCGTCAGGAATTTGATGTATCTAGCACAATATAAGATTATCTCATGTTGTAAATTGTCTATAAAGGACCAAGAAGTCGAATGTACCAAGGTTGGACATTTTTTGGTAAAAGACCGTGTTTATTGTAATTCACTAGTTTTCAACTAATACAGGAGATTTCTACTTAACCAACTTGATATTCACAAGGAGTTTTAGTGTGTTCTTATTCTATTTGCATCTCTCTATGATACCATTGTAGTGGAGTTTGTCTATATTACTCAGAATTCATCTTTGATGCTCTGACTTCCTATATAAATGAATTGACTGTGTTTTTTACAGTTTCACATGTGTTTATCTCTTGACTAAAACTCTGATATGCCCCAACTTCCATGTTACGTAGATTTATCAGTTTACTGAAACTATTTTGACTCCATAAGCCCAATTTGTACTTGTTGATGTGATTTTCAACCTACATTTATCATCTATCTTATTAGTACCCTACATAGAGTTAGCCATATATATTTTTATCTAAATCATTAATATTTGAGAGAGCCCTCTCAGGTTGAGGAGGCTAAGCCTCGAACAAAATATTTGGTTTGAAATAGTTATATGAAGTTGACTGATTAAGCAGCCTATCAGATCCAATTTTGTGATAACACAAACTATCCCCTAGTTTTTGTGAAATTGATTCATTCATCCATGAATTTTTTTTTAACTAATGTATTTACCCTCTAGTAACTTAAAAGTATCATAATTACATTTACATAAATCATTTACATTAGTAAAATTTACATTTTCCATGGTTAAACTCATAAAACTAGGAAAAAACCAGAAAAACCAGAGAATGGTCATGAGCGCAGTGCCAACTTCAAGCCAACTTTTGAGGGGGTTGTTGATGTTCAAATTGAGCTCAGGATAGCTCCTTGGAAACCTTGTCCTGTATGGTTTCCAAAAATTTAATGCGTTTCCAAAAAATATGAGTTTTAGCCCTCCAAGAGCTGAATCTCCCAAGACTTCTTAGGAGCATAGCGCCTACCTGAAAATGAGGGCATAAACGTCATTTTTGAGGTGTTTTGTGGCCATTTCTTCTTGCCACTTTGTCCATTTTTGACCTGAAAAGTATCAAAATTTCATGTTTGCTGCCTTCTGAATCCAATGGTGGTCTTCTTTTTTCATTTTGAGGCCCCTAGAAGAAGCACAACGCCTAGGGCGCTGCACTCCTGACATTCAAACTGTGCTTAAGACTGTTAGAAGTTTTCAAAAAAACCCAAAATTACAAAAATTTCTCTAAAAATCTTCAAAATTGGTTTGTGGATGAAGTGCTGATGACGTGTCTCAAGTAACCAAGGAGGCATCAACAAGTATATCAAGTTTTCCCTTGTCCTTTTGCTTGGCTAGGGTTTCCTTCAATTTCTTCTTAAACTACCTGATCTTTATGTTACAAATATTTTTCCTGGTTTGATAGTGGTGGGCCATGTGCCATAATTTCCTTACCTTTCACATATTGCTTCTTGGCCTTCAGAAGTTCTAATTATAAGAGTATTTTCTTGTCACTAAGCTGCTTGTTTTCTGGCTCAAGGTAGGAGATGAAAAATTTAGCTCTTGCGAAATTATCTTGTAATTCCCTGATCTTGGCATATTTCTCTTGGATGATCAGTCTTGATTTTTCATGGTCATATAGGTCATCCAATTCTTCCAATTCAAACTCTCTCTCTTGCTCATGATGAAGGTCTTCCTCTTCTTCCATGTTTCAGTTGTGTTTTGGGAAAAACCCTTGGGAAGAAGGGGAAGGGAAAGGGAGTAGGATAGTGGGGTTAGGGAGTTGGGATGGCTAAGGAAAAAATTAGGGAAGTAGGGATGGGAGTTAGGGAGTATCGGGAAGTGATGGGAGGGCAAAAGGTTTAGGGAGATAAGCTAGGGAATTCAATTACAGGGATTTTGTTTAGGTAGCTAGGAAATGCCACCTAGATTTAGGGTTTTTAGAATATAGCTAGGGAAAAGGGATTGGAGGAGTGTACGGGAAAGGGAAGTGTCTAGGTAGTGTGAGGAAGGGATATAGGGTCCAAGGGAAGTTAATTCAACTTGGTAGGGGAAGGATTAGGGTTTCTTTACCCAATTTTGGTGTGGCATATGAGGGATATTTAACACCATGTATTCTTAATTATAAACTTAAAAAGAGGTTGGAGGAGGTCAAACTTACATGGAAATAAATTAAGAGGAGTTGATTTGATTAAGAATCCACTTGCAAGAGGTTTTTATAGTTTTGGGCGAAATTTGGCAGGAGTGTAGCGCTTATGCCAGGATCGCAGTGCCAAGCCCAGGAGCGCAGCGCTAGAATGCCAATAGCACAACACCACATTAAAACCTACCTTTAGATGACTTCCTGAAGTCAAAATTGGGCGCATGATAGCTCGTTGGAAAGATATGTTTGTGTAATACAAAACAGATCTATCAAGCACTGTATAGCCCTTGAAAAATCAATTATCCCAATACTGGTTAAAAAGTGGAGAATGGGGGGTGCAAAAAGTGCAACGTGCTCTTGCATGCCACTTTTGGAGGCCTTCCAGAACTCCAAATTAAGATCATGATAGCTCATTGGAAATCTATATCTATCTAGTTATCATTTGATTCATCAAGAAAGTCATTTGGACACTCCAACTAGGAGAAAATGTGAGTTTCCCAAAGTCACTCCAGAAGTGCAGCAACTCTCTTGTAGTAACTATATTTTTGACATTTATCCCAAACCATAACACCGGTGTAAAAAATGAAGGAGATTTTCCAGAATTATTCTATGATTAAGAAAAACCTCTTTCAGTTTTGTGAAATTCATCTCCATTTGGTCAGAAACATACTTTGAAGAAAAAATGGCCTTATGTGTGGCAAATGGTTTGTCCCTTGGAATGAATTCTTGAAAAATGATGGAGACATGATATTTATGAGCTGAAATTTCCTCATACTTGATGAAATTTCATGAATTGGTTTGGGACCCACATTTCCTCCAATTTCTAGTGCAGGATCGTGCAATTTTGTTTTTGATGACCTTGAAAACTGTAATACCTAATGGAGACTCTGACTGAATGAATCCATGATGAAAATTACTGAAATAATAATGACAACTCTTAGTGATGGTATTCTCATCAAAGTGGTGAAACGAGCCAACAATTGATGAAATTTTTGAAAAGAGTGAGGTTTTGAGCTAGGACTACCTCCAGTGACCAGATTTTTGCATGATGACCTAATGGAATGACAAAAATTCTAAATGGGACCCTAGAATGATGTGAAAAATATATATTTTGATCACTGGTGGCGGGATGCAATACTAACACTAACATTGGCTCCCGCTGGGGATGACATCTCCTTGGAGGTGTCAAGAACATTGTAGACCAAGTGCCTATCCATTGGGCATGGAATCAAAAGATAAAAACCAAAATAAATACTAAAAACTTCACTCAATAAACTGACTCAAAATTGGACTGACTAAAATAAAAACTTACTAAACTTATTGATGGAAACATATCACTAAGACTTAAGGGCTTCAAATCCTGATGAAAACCACTTGCTTGCTGAAGACATATGTACAACCATGTGAAGTGATCCTTCCAGTGTAACCAATCCAACAGATGGCTACTTACTGAAATTATGCTCTAATTTTCCTCGAGCATGCAGGCAGAGAGAAAAAAAAAAAAAAACTGGGCCACTCCAAGTGTCCACTGAACATGTGCTTCTGGTCCATGAAAACAAGAAGATACATCTTCCCTGCTAACTATACCAAATCAATAAAAGTATCTTAAAAAATACAAAATTTTACCTTGTCTTGAGATTCAGCAAAAACACAAGCACACTCTTCATTCTGATCTGAAATAACACTTGGTTGTTGATCCATAGGAAGGCATAGGGAAGTATGACCTTCTGCTACCTGAGTGTTGGCTGAAAATTCCTGAAGCATAGGAAATTCCAACTCTATATCTTGAACACTATCTATCTTAGGCTCATAATCCTCCAATTCATAGTCTAAATCATCCTTGAATAGAAAAAATTCTTCAAGATTGTCAAACATGATAGCCCTATCCTCTTCATGAAAGAAAACGGTCTCTATTAGCTGATCTATTTGCAGCAAACCATCATCACAAATTGGATTACTCACAACAAATTCTTGCATAGTTTCATCAATTTCATGTCTGTCATCATTTAAACTCATATTTTCATTTTCAATGATGGAAGAAGTTTCACTAACATATTCTTGACCATATGAACACTGAAAACCTACATTATCTTGAGCTGTAACATGAATTTTCAAGAGATGATCTATCTCATCTTCAGACAGAGGAGAAACTTGAGTTTTATAGTAGTTACCATTGGCTTGATGATTTTCATTTTCAAGATCAAGAATAGGCATTTCTCTTTCTTGGTCCCGGTCTTTTTAATCCAAGGAGGAAGCTACTGACTGTTGTTGGGAGGAAAAATCATATAGGGCTTCTATGATCTCATCATCTAGACACTCTTCATCCCCATACAAATTTTCAAGAAACTCAATGAAATTATCTGAGATATCACAACAACTATCATTCATCGATAATGAAGAATTAGAGCTTTAATAATGTTGAAACAAATCTAAATGAAAGTCCTTTAGAAAATATAAACTAGCAGATGGTAGACTCTCATACCATGATCTTGCTTTTTCCTCCAAGGTAGCCATAAACATCTTCATCAGAAAATCTTGAAGAAAATCAATCCTTAGTCTATGAATATTAAAATGAAATTGTACCAAATGAAAACTAGTATCTTCACCATCCCAACCCTTAAACTTTGACAGTCCTAATTGCCAATCTATACAAGGAATACTGTTCTAAAAACTAGGAATGTGAGTTTTACTAATAGGAGTATACCTTCCAGAAAATTAATCCATTTTGACAACAATGAGGTCACCAAGAATATCTTCAAACTACTGGTTCTTGAAAAGTGGTGTCGCCATGAAAATTGTAACCTTTGGATTCTTTCGATACTGGAGTCTCCAGGTGAATGATTCAGCCTTAATATGCATCTGATCGATGTCCACCATTAAAAACCAGATCTAAACTTTGATGATTTCTGTCCCATGGAAGATCTGTCACTTTCTCCCCAGTATGGTCGCCAAGATGGTAACACTCCACTGGATCTTCGAGGCTGATAAGAGACCAAAAAAGGTAACTACAGACCAATGTTTCCCCAAGTAGGTAGCCCTACTAGGCAGGAGAGGGCTATCTCCAAGTAATCACAGCCAAGAGGGCTGGATCACTTAGGTTTTATGCTAGGTATAGTAGCGAAAGGGTTTTGATTGGTTGATTTGGGTGCTAGATGAGTGAATTAGGTCAAAGAGGTAACTAGGTCAGGGCAAATAAGATCAGAATTGCAAGCATCTGCTGGGGTAAGGTAGGTAGGTATTCTAACATTTTAGGGTTCTTAGGTGAGATGGATTAGACTAGTAAGGTACTAAAAAGAGCATGACAGTACATGAATTCTTTTTAAACTGAAGAAATGAAACAAATTATGACGATTCTCCCAAACCATAACATAAAATATGTATTTTGTTTATCATACTTGAGAATAAAACCTATCATAGAAGTGGAATGAACATGGAAATTAAAACGCATTCATACATATTCAACAAAATAAGAAACTATGTCAAAATACAGTACCACAAGTATCCCACCAAAATAGTTGCAACTCATCCAATATATTCCTGCAAAAATCTGAATACACTAGTGTCTCTGATCAATACAACAACATCCAGCCTCTCAAATGAGTGAAGAGGTGAAAGATATAGGCAATAAAGAAATTCTCCAAACCTCAGGGGTTGAATCCTTGAGTTGAGGAGATGATCCACAAAAGGCTGAACTGAAAACCCAAAGACTAGGGAGGTCAAACAAACTCTCCCCTAGTTTTGGTGAAACTGATTCATTCATCCATGAATTTTTTTTTTTCCTAATGTAATTACCCTCTAGTAACTCAAAAGTATCATAATTACATTTACATCCATCATTTACATTAGTAAAATTTACATTTTCCATGGTCAAACTCAGAAAACTAGGAAAAAATCAGAAAAATCAAAGAATTGTCAAGAGCGTAGCACCAGTGTCAGGAGCGCAACACCAACTTCAAGTGAACTTTTGAGGGGGTTTCTGATGTCCAAATTGAGCTCAGGATAGCTTATTCGAAATCCTGTCGTGTCGAGGATGTACTTGGTTTCCAAAAATGATTAGGTTTAGCCCTACAAATGTTGAATCTCCCAAGATTGGTCAGGAGCACAACTTCTACCTGAAAATGGGGGCAAAAATGTCATTTTTGAGGTGTTTTTGGTCATTTCTCCCTGCCATTTTTTCCATTTTTGACCTGAAAAGTGTCAAAATTGCATGTTTTCTGCCTTTTAAATCCAATGGTGGTATTATTTTTGTATTGTGAAGACCCTAGAATAAGCACAACGCCTAAGGTGTTGTGCTCCTGCCAGTCAAACTATGCTAAAGTCTGTCAGAAGTTTGCACAAAAACCCAAAATTACAAAAAAATTCTCAAAAAATCTTCAAAATTGGTATGTGGATGAAGTGTTGATGAGGTTTCTCAAGCAACCAAGGAGGCATCATCAATTATATCAAGTTTTCCCTTATCCTTTTTCTTGGCTAGGGTTTCCTTCAATTTGTTCTTCAACTACCTGATCTTGATGTTACAAATCTTGTTCCTGGTGTGATAGTGGTGTGCCATGTGCTATCATTGCCTTACCTTTGGTATATTATTTCTTGGCCTTCAAAAACTCTAATTCTAAGAGTATTTTCTTGTCATTGAGCTGCTTGTTTTCTTGCTCAAGGTAGGAGATGACAAATTTGGCTCTTGCCAAACTATCTTGTAATTCCCTGATCTTGGCATCTTTCTCCTGAATGATCAGTCTTGAGTTGTCATGGTCATCTAGGTCATCCAAGTCCACCAATCCAAACTCTCTCTCTTGCTCATGATGAAGGTCTTCCTCTTCTTCCATGTTTCAGTTGTGTTTTGGGAAAAAACCATTGGGAAGAAGGGGAAGGAAAGGGAGTAGGATAGTGGGGTTAGGGAGTTGGGATGGGTAAGGAAAAATTTAGGGAAGTATGCAAGGGAGTTAGGGAGTTTTGGGAAGTGATGGGACTAGGGAATTTAATTACAGGGATTTTGTTTAGGTAGCTAGGAAATTCCACTGAGATTTAGGGTTTTGAGAATAGAGCTAGGGAAAAGGGATTGGAGGAGTGTAAGGGAAAGGGAATTGCCTAGGGAGTGTGAGGAAGGGATATAGGGTCCAAGGGAATTTAATTCAACTTGGTAGGGGGAGGATTAGGGTTTATTTAGCCAACTTTGGAGTGGCATATGAGGGATATTCAACACCATGAATTATTAACTATAAACTTAAAAAGAGGTTGGAGGAGGTCAAACATACATGGAAATAAATTAATATGAGTTTATTTGATGAAGAAACCACTTGTAAGAGGTTTGGAGCGCTGTGGGAGAAACTTGGCAGGAGCGCAACGCATATGCCAGGAGCGCAGTGCCGCCTTAAAACCTACTTTTGGATGACTTCTCTAAGTCTAGATTGGGCACATGATAGCTCGCTGGAAATATATTTCTGGCTACTATACAATTGACATATCAAGCACTAAAAATGATCAAGTATAGCCCGTCAAAAATCAATTCTCCCAAGACTTATTAAAAAGTGAAAAATGGGGGTGTAAAAAGCACAACGTGCTCTTGCATGCCACATCTGGGGGCCTTCCTGAACTCCAAATTGAGCTCATGATATCTCATTGGAAATATCTCTCTGTTTAGTTATCATTTGATTCATCAAGCAAGTCATTTGGACACTCCAGCTAGGAGAAAAATTGAGTTTCCCAAGGTCATTCCATAAGTGCAACAACTCTCTTGTAGCAACTATATTTTTGACATTTCTCCCAAACCATAATACCTGTGTAACAATTGAAGGAGGTTTTTCTTCCTCGTTCTATGCTTAACAAAAATCTCTCTTAGTTTTCTGAAATTCATCTCCATTTGGTCATAAACGTACTTTGAAGCAAAACTGGCCCTATGTGTGGAAAATGATTTGTCCCCTGGAATGAATTCTTGAAAAAGTATGGAGACATGATGTTTATAAGCTGAAATGGCCTCATACATGATGAAATTTCATGAATTGGCTTGGGACCCACATTTCCTCTTATTACTGGCGCAGGCTGGTGCAATTTAGTTTTTGATGACCTTGAAAACCCTAATACCTAATGGAGACTCTAACTAAATGAAACCATGATGAAAATGACTGAAATAATAACGAAAACTCTTGCTTATGGTAGACTCAACAAAGTGGTGAAATGTGCGAGCAAGTGATGAAATTTTTGAAAAGAGTGAGGTTTTGAGCTAGGACTACCTCCAGTGACCAAATTTGTGCATGATGACCTAATGGAATGACAAAAATTTCTGAATGGGACCCTAAAATGATGTGAAAAAGAGATATTTTGATCAGTGGTGGAAAAATGAAAATACTAACACTAATACCTGCTAATCATTCCATCTTGGTGGCCTATTCCTCCTTCCTCTGCCTATTCCTGAACCTCATGATCTCGAATTCATACTGCAAATAGAGAAGTTAAAAATGAAATAATAAAAGAGGAATCAAAACAACTACACATTTCCCTTTTGAATTGTTACAGATTCAAATTGTTAAACTAAGGCTAGTCAATCTTACTTGCTTGCAAGATTAGGAACCGAGGTACATTTAAAGGACAGGCTTTGGAGGGAGAATGGAATGGTATGGACTCACAATTAATTGCAAGGAGAACACGATATATACACGAGAACATGTAATGATAGTACTAATAACCCCTTATAATTTTAAATGACAAGCGGGGGTTTAGATTAGGGTTTAGTAGTTGTAGAATGGAGTGATGGCAGGGAGGAATGAGAGTCCCTTTGAAAAAAAAAATTAGAAATTCAAAGTCGAATGAAGTCTTATTCATATTTTATTTGAAATTGAGGGATAATTTAACCCTTTTTCCTTGAAACTTCTACAAGTCTAGAAAAATATATTTGCGTGAAGTTGTGGTGTAAAAACCCTATATACAATGACCATTTTGTGCAAGAAAAGTATGCATTTTAACTTAGAAAACCATACATACATTTTAATAATTTGCAGTATATCCATATTTTAAAACAAGACCTGTAACAAACTTGGAATTGCTAATGATAAGAGTTTTTATGCGACTTTAATGACAATTTTTTCATCATTGCAATATCTGAATGGATTTATGATGTAAAAGCATGTAATTATTTTGATGGCAAGAGGTTTTAGGAACATGGGAATATTATATAAGGCATGGGTGAAACCTAGTTTTTGCACGCATTAGGTAATATCACAAAAATATGCGAAAATTGAATGGTGGCACAAGGGTTTCATGCCTTGGATGAACATTAAAAAAAAATTACAAAGATGATTTTGGCCCTTCCCATTTAGAATATAGTGTGGCTCAAAATATGGTTGAACCAAAATTATATGGAAAAGTGGATAAAATACCGTTCACTGCATGTATTCGAAATGCAATCAACTGATAAAAAAATAATGGCTACGGTAATGAAGAGCTAGTGGAGGGAATTTAACAAGAAAAGGCAAGAAATCTAGATGTTTAAAAACATATGAAATGCATAATTAACCTTGTGCTTACCTATGCAATGCCAAATTTGATAAAAATACCCTTCCAAAACTTCACTCTGAGCTAACAGTTCAACTCATGTAGCTAAGATATTCCCAATATTAAAACCCTTGAGTAAAAATAAATTTTCAAAACAAAAAAAAGTGTTTCTTAGGTGGAAGAGTGAGAAAAATTCACAGTGGGAGAGAAAGGTAGGGTTTCTCATGTGAGCATTAAAATAGATTAACAATTTGCATTCCTCGAAGTGTTGCATTAAAGACTAAATGTAAACTCCCTTTAGAACTTAAACAAACACAATACAACTCATCATAAATGCAATCCAATTATCAAATGAACAAGCAATCTGATGAATACATTACCCAAATGAAACACAACACAACACTAATTGACTTAATATAAAGTTCCCAGATTGAAAACACTTCGTGTTAAAACTTTTCGTTTAACCTTTAATCACCAAAACAAATATTACATGCGAAGGTTGGTAAGAAAGCAATGAGTCATATGTTATATATCGTGTGAAATATACAGTGGTTGCAATGCATAATATTGTATATCTGAACATATATTAACCAATATTTTCAATATTCAAAATTCTTTTAAGCAAACTTTAACGTTGAGGCATATCGTAAAAATACATATATAGAACCATTGCATTTTCCATCATTTGGTGTTACATGATGTAAAAATCCCAAAACATTTTTCCAAAACCATAGTAAATGATAACATAACAACAATGCTTTCATTGTAGTCTTGTACCATATATGTGCCAACATATCAATATTATGAGCATAATAACCTTTGTACATTTATTATAATGTGAACATCATACAGGAAATAACATGTGTGCAATGAATATAAGAAAATTATATGTAAAAAATGGCTTTGTGGTCCTCCTCATCTGGTCGTGATAGTGAAAAACATTAGTAAAATAGGTCACTAGTGGTCAGAGATGGATGACAAGCAAGATGGAGGTAGGTAATATCGTGGCATATCGCAAAGCTAAAGGGTCAAAATTTGGTATTAACATCTAGCGAATCCATAGGTAAGTATAGGCAGATATATTGAACTCAGGATATATGGCTTTACAGAGTAGAAAATAAACAAAATTACTTAATTTCCCTCCCCATCACATGAATTTTTTTGAAGGAACACTCCACTAATATTGTCACTCTCAGGACACATCCCTTAGGGAAACATTTTCTAGAGTAGAGGGAGGAAAATATGGATAATTTTATTTGTTCCGATGGAGCGAGTTACCATATATGTATTCAAGCTTGAAATCATGTTAAAATTTTGCAGTAATACCTCTAAATTTCTTCGTCCTTCGAGCGGGTCGAAGCGAGTGGAAATTGTTTTTTTTTTTTATGTCAAGTTTCTCAGAAAAAGTAATATCTGAAAATTTTTATGTATCAATGGAAATCCGACATATAAAAAGTTGAAAGAAAATAACATCATGAAAGAGGCATCAAAGTGAAATGAAAGAAAAACAAACACCCCCCAAAAAAGGAAAACAAGAACTAAGACCATAATAGTTTCATGGTTGAACAAATCCCTCAACAAGATCTAAAAAATGCTCAAGGTAAGAACCATTGGTCGGGTAAGATAACAATCTGCCATCATCATCCTTCTCCAAAGAGGAATTGGCTCCCACTTTAGCAACAATTGCATATGGGTGTATCCACAATGTTTGGAACTTTGCATGTTTAAATTTTTCTGCATGAGTAAAATCCCATAAAATAACCTTTTGACCAATTTCAAAGAAAAAATGCTTGGCTTTTTTGTAAAGATATTTTTAAAAATATTTTTACTTTTGAGGATTTTATCAAAAATTTGGTTCTTTTCTCATGTAGGGCTAAGAGTGCATGATACATATTTATCAAATTAGATTCTTTGAATTCCTCAGCTTGTAAAAGAAGGTAGAGAGAAGCTAATTGTAATTTGACTAAAACGACTACTTCTTGTTCACCAACAGTCACTTTATTGGTAGTGCAATTTTCCCATAGGGATCTGAAAAGTAGGTCATGCCATTGCTTAGGATTATCTAAGATGATTCTTTTGAGAATTCTAAGAATTTTTTTATTTGTTCACTCATCCTAACCGTTTCCTTGAGGGTAGTAAGTGGATGAAAAATTATTCTTTATAGATTATTTTCCACAAAAAAGCGCAAATTTGGAATATATAAAAGTAGGGCCATTATCAGATACTATATGGATGGATGTGCCAAGTTTAGGAATCAAAATTTCTTCAAGGAACATAGTTACTTTCTCATCAGTGGCCCTTTTGAAGGGGATTGCTTGAGACCATTTTGTGAAATAATCTATTGTGGTTAGAATATAAGTGTGGCTAGATGAAGAATATAGATTGATTGGCCCTATAAATTCAAGTCCACATTTAGTGAAGGGACACATGGAAATGATAGGCTTTATAGGTACAGATGAATATTGTAATTTTGCACTAAGCACACTGATATTCTCTACAAGATCTAACAAATATGAAAGTGTCTTTAAAGAGGTGTGACCAATAATACCCAGTTATTATGATCTTATAAGTAGTGGGTCTTGCAGAAAAATCACCACCAACATTATCTAAGCATTCACAAGAACGCTGTAGAGATTTCAAAACATGTTTTGTGGCTTCATCATTTATACATATAAGGAGAATCCCATCAGATGATTTTAGAAATAATATATTGCCTACAAATACAAATATTTATGTGTGAAGCCTCAATTTCATTTTCTATTCTTTTTTCAAGTTTTCTTGGAATATATGGTGAGTCAAAAATAAAATGACATTATGATATCATGGATGTAAATGGAGATTAGATTGATTATTATGTATAAAAAATAGATCAAAAAAATGTTTGTTCAAGTTTGTTCTAAATATTGTGCAAGATGGAGGGATAAACCTTGACCCTTGATAGTTTTAGTAGTGACTATGGCGAGATCGGGTTCTTGGAGTTTAGTCAGCCAATGAGTGATTTTTCCAAACATCAAATTTTGAGAAATCAAGATTTTTATAGGTGGCAAAGGAGTCCATACCTAAGCATGCTTTCCAAGGAGAAAATGTTTGAATTTTTTAACAACCTTATCGAGAGAGTAAGCACGTTTCTCAATCAAAAGTTATTTCATAGCATCAACAGACAATATCTAGCTATCAAATGTTATGGGACACTCTAGTCCTTGATGGTTTTTCTGCATTAAGATCACAGAAATTGCTTCCTCTGTAGCATTGGTATATAATATGATGAAATATTTAAAAAAATCAGGGATAACCAAGGCTGAGGCTGTTGAAATAAAATCCTTGATATGTTGGAAGGCTCAGTGAGTAGAGGAATTCCAATTGAAATATTGGTTGTTATTTAATAAAATATCAATTGGCTTGACAATTTAAAAAAAAATTGGAATAAAGCGCCTTGTAAAATTTATCTTTCCCATAAAGGATTGTACATCCTTTTTAGATGCAGGAGGAGAAAGATCCCAAATGGAATACACTTGGTCATGATATATTCTTATTCCATAATCAAATATATATGTTCAAGTAATTTACGTGATTTGGCACCCAAAATGGATTTTGTAGGAATTTAATGATATTGCTTGGAACACCTAATCCTCTATGGGTAGGTGTGGAATGCAAAAAGTTACAATGGAGTCCAAGTGACCTTGGAATGTGAAACCAAGAGTCACACCATTGTACTATAAATGTACATCTTTGTATAATGGAAAATAAGAAAGCCTCACGCTTATCTTTCATTGTGTGTTGAGTCTTGTGTGTGTGCATTCTTCTTTCTCATACACCATGTGTGTGCTTCAACATGGTGTTTAACATGGTATCGGAGCGGGTGATTGCTGGCCCTGCTCCACTTTGAGTGAGCCATTTGTGTTTATGGCCTATGCATATCTGCAAAAATTGTTGGTTTTTTTTGCAGCACTCAAGTGTTTGTAGCAGTCTTTTTGCCACATTCAGAAAGTGGTTTTGGAGAAGGAGCAGCATTCAGAAGAAAGAGCAGCATTCAGAATTTGTTTTGAAGAAGAGCAGCAGTGGTTTTGAAGAAAGGCAACACTGCCCATCTGAAGGTTTTCATTCTAATTTTTCTCTGCAATCTCTGCATTTTAAATTTCTGCACCATTTTGGAGATGCTGGAAAAGTGTTTAATTTGAGTTTCTGAAGAAGAAGAAGTTTCTGGTTTTTATTGCAAAAGAAATCTGAGTTTTTTCTGCTGGAAAATTCTTCATCTCTGCATTTTTGAGCTGCTGGAAATTTATGAGAATTCTGAGTTTTTCTGCTGCTATATGGCCTTCTGCAATTTTTGAAGAAAATTTCTGAGTTTTTGAAGTAAAAATTTCTGAGTTTTCTCTGCAATTTCTGATATTCTACTGCTGGAAGGAAATTCCTCTGCTATTCTACTCTGCTGTTTTAAATTTAAAAAAAAATTAAAAAATAATAATAAAAAAAAAATTAAATTCTGCACAATTCCAGGCCTTTCGGCCCCCTGCTCTCATACAAACCCATTTTCAAACCCCACGCCTCTCCTAACCCAGCTCTCCCATTCTTCAAACTCTGCGCTCTACCATACGCTCTCCCCATACGCAGCCGCTCCTCTCTGCATGATAAACTCTGCCCTCAATTTAACTCCCTCACGCCCTACCACTCCAGTTTTGCACGGCCTTTCGGCCCTCTCATCCCAAACCCCTCTCACCCTACGCCCATTCCTCCCCAACTCAACACACATTCCCATACGCTCATACGCCTTACGCCCGTCCCACCCCCTCGCTGCATTGCTCTCCTTGGCCGCCCCTCCTCACATCTCCCTCACGGCCTTTCGGCCTTCCCCACGTCCCTAACCCTTTCACCTTCGACCCTCCCTCACTTACCTTCCCCCTCACATATCTCTCATCCGCTCATATTATATTAAATACCTCCCCATTATATTAATACCTGCCCCTCATATTATATTAAAAAGCTCTTTACCCATATAATTAATGCCCTTTCTCCATTTTTAGTACCATCCCCCTCCTCCATATTTTAATACCCCTTCTCCTTTTTAATTCGTTCCCACCTCTTTATTTAATTAGTTTCCTCCCATTTAAAGTTAATCCACTCCCTTTTTTAAATTCATTTTCACTTTTTCACTTTAATTTTTTATTAATATAAAAAATAAAAATAAAAAATAAAAAAAAGAAAGAAGAAGGTTTCCATCTCCATATTAATTAATTCCTATTTTAATTCCCCTCTTTTCACATTTTTTTAAATAAGCCCTCTCCCACCCCATTAAAATTTCCCTTCTCATTTAAATTTTTTCCATTATTCCATTTTTTTTTTAATTAATTAAAAAAAAAAACAGCAGAGAGAGAGAGGAGAGAGAAGATTTGAACAGCAGAAATGAAGAGAAAATGACATGGACAGATAGAAGAGAAAAGAGAAGTCTTGCATTTAATGATTTGTGGCATTGATTCGAAGAGTGATTTTTTGAAGAATTGACATTTGAAGACAAGTTTTCCATCATTGAAAACAACTATTTGAAGAAGGAAATTCAGCTGCCTTATAGTGTTTTCAGCTGCAAATATTTTGCAGAGATATGTATTGAGCTGACATTGTATTTTGAGTGGAATTTGCCTCTTCAATCATAGTTGGAATCAGTGTAAATTTGAGTTGTTGGATTGTTGATTGCCCTCCATCATTTGAGGAGCACACTTTGTACTTTGAGAGTTCTCTTGAGTCATTTGTATTTGTTGCATCACATTGTAAACGGGTGCATTTTCGGTTGAAGCCGACACCCTTTCATTTTTTGAGCCTAAGTTGTTGAAAATGGCCAAAATCAATGAGGTATTAGTGTTGTTGAATAACCTCATTCATTCCAATGTTGATGACATGATAAAAATGAGCAAGGATGCTCTTTGTAAAATTCACAGTTGTTTACAAGATGCACATGAGAAGATTGAGTTTTTACAGTTGGAATCTCAGCTCCAACAAGACGAACTTCAGCAAAAGAGTCACCATTCTGAACCTGTTTCTGTTCAGAACATTGTGAAGGACTCTCATCAGAAGAAAGAAGACAAAGATGATTCACATTCAGCAGATGTACATGCAGATGCAGTAGTTCAACCTGCACTTCCTAAGCCCATCATCAGACCTTGGGAAGAGCTTGTCCACAACAAGCACCGAACTGGTCTTGGATATGACAAGGATGTGTCCTTTCATATTCCGGATTACACAAAGCCCATCATATTTCAGAGTGCCGGATTCCTGTATGACAGTTCACCTGCAGCTGTTCCAGATCCTGTTCCACTTCCACAACAGATTGAGAAATGCCAACACTGTGATCGAGTTGGCCATATGAAAGATCACTGTTTTGATCTTCATCCATGCAAGCATTGTGGTCGGCACACCCATTCTTCAGACAGATGCTTCAAAAACAAGCCTCCTGCAAGAACCAAGATTCATCTTGGATGGATCGCTTCTTGGCAATGGGCATCAGCAGCCAAGAAGATGTTTACGACACATGTTAGAACTTGTTCACGGATTTTGAGCAAACTTGCAGTTGAGTTTTCGCCATCATCTCACCTTGTCCCTGACAGGGGGGAAAATGGTGGTCATGTACAAGCTTCGACGACAGATCAAGCGAGCCTGAGCCACAATCTCTCATTCCATGTTCAGAGTTGTAGCCAGCAGTTCAAGCGAGCCCGAGCCACAATTCGTCATTCCGGATTCAGAGATGTAGCAGAATGCGGATGCCATGAGCATACCTTCGGTTGGTGGATAACCTAAAACCATCATCTTTGGTTGGTGGATAACCTAAAACCATCATTTCGGTTGGTGGATAACCTAAAACCATCATCTTTGGTTGGTGGACAACCTAAAACCACCACAGGTAGTAGACCTCCCTTCTTTTAGGTCGAAGGTCTCCCTTTTTATGAGGGACAATTCCTCTAGCAGAAGCCTTCAGCTTCTTGCCAGTTTTGGAAGAGTTCCGGGAACTGCAACAAGTTTTGCGTTCCAGTGTTTGTGGTCATCCTAAAACCACCTCTTTTTTCCAACATTTCAGAGAGTTGATTCAGCCCAAGTGTTGCCATGTATACTTTGCAGATTTGTATTACAACTCTTTTCTTGGACTCACACATACCCCTTCGGATTAAGGGGGGGTGTTGGAACACCTAATCCTACATGGGTAGGTGTGGAATATGAAAAGTCACAATGGAGTCCAAGTGACCTTGGAATATGAAACCAAGAGTCACACCATTGTACTATAAATGTACATCTTTGTATAATGGAAAATAAGAAAGCCTCACGCTTATCTTTCATTGTGTGTTGTTTCTCTTGTGTGTGCATTCTTCTTCCTCATACACCATGTGTGTGCTTCAACATGGTGTTTAAACGGATGTATTTTCTGCAAAGAGAAAACTCGCAACATGGTTAAAGTGACCAATCCGATTTTTAGAATAAGAAATCAAATCATCTAGATATAATTGAATAATTTTTCCAATTAATTCATCGAAAACAATAGTTCTTATCCCCTCCGAAATGTGGCTCCTAGCAGTGTTGGTGAGGCCAGAAAGGAATCTGCGATGAAAAGCGAAAGTTCCCCACTTAGTAGGTAAAAGTTTGTCATTATGTTTTTTTACGAGTACTAACAACTTGTTGCATGAAATAGTTTTGTATTAAGAAGGGGAAGTTATTTGTTTCACATTGGCCTTATTTAATGATCGCAAATGCGACACACAAGAAAAGTGCTCATTTTTCTTACGAATAGGGACTAAATTAGCTACCCATTCGGAATATTTCCGATAGGATAAATGATATGGGAAACAAGAATGTTTTCTAGTTCAGCTTTGATGGTCACTTATGACTGGAGTTGAGAATGCCTTTGTCTTTGTCTAACCAAAGGTGAGAAATTAGGGTTTGATAGGTATGTCATGAGAAATCGACTAGGATCAAAAACCTCTCAAGTCATCATATATGACCATGCAAAAATATAGAATGTTTTCGAAAAAGATTAAAACATTTTACAATTTATTCTTGAGTACATGATTAAAAAACATGCAACATTTTAGGATCATCATCGGTTCCCAATGTTCACTTGTATGGTTTATTAATGCTTTAGGAAATGATTTATTGGGATGAAGAAATTTCTCGACTACATCACTGAGTGAAAATACATCTTCTATGGGAATTAGCCCTTGGGATACTTGTTCTAATCAAGATCAATGGTTTTGGATGATTCCTTTGTATAATTTGTGAGAAAGAATTCAGAATATCTTGGTCATTGTAAAGACACACTGCCAAGAATTCTGTCATTATCGGAAAGTATGGGGTCTATACTAATAGCTCACTACAATGCAATGAGGTTTTTTCATTGTCAATAAAAATATCTAGTGCCTTGCAACATACATTTCTAGATGATCAATAATGGCATTCATGCTTTGGTTTATGTGAGTAATATTAAAACTATTAAGTTTTTAGGTTGCATCCAAAGGGAAGGACTATGTAACACCTCATCAACTTGTTTGAAGAGCTGTAGATTCTTTTGATAAGATTGACAACTAATCTCGAATATCCTAAAATAGAAACATTTTGAATTACATGCAAGGAGAGCATTATTCCACCTAAGTAACGTGAGCTTCAGAACTTCTTGTACATTATGTGTACATGAGAAATTTAAACGATATGAATAATAATATGATTTTCTAACTTTATGTATAGAATAATACCAACCCCATTACCTTCTTGTGATGATGTCCCATCAAAAAACATATTCCAAATTAGATGTTGTTAGTATGAATGCTTTTGTCGAAGTGTACGAAAAGAATACTACTTTAAAGCTACAGCATAACTTATAGCCCTAACATCAAATATGGTCGCCAATATCTTCATATTTGCGTAGTTAGTTGATCAAGACAAATGTTGCAAAAATCTAGATCTATGCATAAAAAAAGACATTAAGCGATAAAAATAAGGTTTTGCTCCATGCATCCAATGGGAGACAAGACAAGAATAATATTTTTGAAAGAATTTTATATTAAGGGTACTTTGGGAGGAAAACAAGAAAGATGTTTCCAATTCTCCTCAATGGGATGGGTTCTTGAGAGTCACTCAACACTTCAGATCTACGAATTTCTCTCTCTTGTTGTGGTGTAGAAAACCTGCACAAACATCAGTAAACTCGAAGGGAGCTCACAAAAGTAAATAATGGAGAATATGACAATGATAATGGCTCAAAGTCAAACCAAAAAGTATAGATCGGAGAGTGATCTAATATGTGCAACAAAAGGTGAAGAATGGTAGGAAGAAACCTCTCCTATTTATAACAAAATATTGGGTCATTCTATATCTTGGTGCATGATTAAAATGAATATTAACCAAACCTAGATCCACCTTTTATGGAATATTTTATTATATTTGTTGAGGGGGAAAAGTATTTGTAATTTGGGTCAAATCGCTTTATTTGTAAATAATAAATAAATAAATGATTTATTTATCATTTTAAGGAAGTGGTTGAAATATAATTAAATAAATAATGATTTATTTAATTATTTATAAATGATTTATTCATATTTAACAAGGAATATTATTTAAATAAGATTTAAATAATTATTCCTAGAAAATAAGAAGATACAAATACAGGATTTATCTAATTAATTTCCTTGTTTTGGGTTAAGTATTACGGGAATAATAATTAAATTATTGTTTAATTAATTATTCCATGAGGAAAAACCAAACAAATATAGATTTGTTTAATATTTCCCTTGGGGTTTCTTGTTTTAGACCATAAACAACCTAATAAATGTGTTTTATTAAGTTATTTCACATAGTGAAAGCAATTTTACTTAGGGTAAAATTGGTCTTACATGGTGTACTTGGGTCCATCTAATGATAATAGGTTAGATGACCAAAAAATGGTGTAACTAGCATTTCCCTCGAGCGTCGCGAGTGTTAGGAGAAAATCGTATGACCGAAGTACGTTGTAATAACTCCAATCACCGAGACATCAAAAGGGAAGTCGAGATAGAAATGTAAGGTAGCCTAATGTGCGCGGAGAAGTAGACACGAGGGAGACGAGACTTGCTGAGTGCAACAAGTCTCTTTTATGAGAGATTTTTACACTGCTACAGAGCGTGAGGGGGAGGCATACATATGCCCACCGAGACAAAAGTACAAAAGAATAGTGCGTCCGATGAAACAAGGGACAGACACATAAAGTACATGTCGGCATAAACATGAGCCATATAAAATATATAATGATGAATCCCACATACTTGCTGTGCTCAGGGATAACAGATTTTTCGGGACTTATACTAATAATATGCGAGTACATGAGATACTGAAATACAACCCAAATGCCCCTATCAATGGGGAAGAGCTACGCAAAATCTCGACTGATACATGTAAATCAAAGAGGTGCCAGCATAGCAGCTAAGACGGGACATCATCAAATGTAATGGAGTCGCATCGAAGGATGTGATGAAGAGGTCATGCGAGGGCATGTGGGGGAGCTACATAGGGCCACCCCTCATGAGAGGGTTAGAGACATCTCACACACACACGGAAATCATGGAGCAACTTCAACTGCCGCATCACTAGACCATCAAGTATACGGATCTCGATCATGCATGAAAGGAGTCAAGAAGGTGAGAAACAAACAACCAAGTCAAAGAGGCAATAAGTAGTCCCTTTTTCCCGATCCCCTAGGGCGCCGAACAAGAGTGGAAGACTTTGCTGGAACTAAGGCTACACCACCCTCTAGACACGTCTTTACCGGAATGAAGGAGTTGATGCTCGAGAGAAGGAGTCTTCCATAGGTGAGGAAATAAGGGATCCTCAACTAGAGGGCATGAGAGAAAATAATAGAGCTGACCCGATAGTACTAACACCAATGATGATGATGAAATGGGGAGGTCACCAGGAGTAGCGGAGAATGGACGACTCCCCTTGTTAAAGCATAAAGGGCATGGATGAATTGGCAGCCGGCGACACAATATCATGAGGGATAAGGGACGGTGGAGATCGAAGGCCATAATGTGCGAAGCACGAGAGAAGGACCAAGCAATGAAGGATGGAGGACTATAATGGGATACACAGGGACTCGGGATGAGAATTCATGAATGTGATGATGACTCAACTCGGATGCTCTACAACAAGGGCGACTCGATGGTGTCTTGCCACAGTAAAAGGTCCAATTGGGGGACCATAAAAACATGAGTACAAGAGAGTATCTCATGACGAAAATCAACACGAACAACGACAGAAGTAGCAGGAGGCATGAGTGGTGCCCCAAGTACAAGTGTTGTAAGTGAGGAGATCCGATTTGGAGGAGAGGTGAATCAGACTCCTTCGTGGAATAAATGTGTCCCGATGAAGTATCAAATCATGAAAAACTAATAGATACCCACTGAGTGCTCGATGAGACCTTTCCAACGGTGCGAGTATCAGGCTTTGTCGAAGCAGAGCTACTCTTGTTTGGTCGCAAGTAGGTGAAGAAAGAAAAATCGGGGTTTCTCTTTTTAATAAGGCATTTTTCCCTCCAAACTGCACTCATTCGCTTGTGTAGTTGTGGTGAATGTAGAGAGTGAGAGAAGGCCCTAAATCTGCGCGCGATCGTGTGAGGACAAACCAATCGTTGGAATTGAGATCCGTCGGGGTTCAGGTAAGAGGTCTAATCCTAATCTTTCTTTTTGATGGATTGAGAAGTTCGTATTAGGGTCCCTAAATATGATGAGCAACCCCTCCCTCATCTATCGGCTGTAAGATCGCACTATTTGGGCCAAAAAATGTGAGCACATCGAAGTAGGTTTTGGCTTTCGAAAAGTGCGACACTGTCCCAAGATTTGGCCAAAAAAAGTGCGACTCCGTCGATGGAGGTGATTTCAGTGCTATTGTGAAATCTGAGATTTGGGTTTTTGTGGTTGGATACTGATTTTTCCTATCGATATATCGACAAAGATGATGTTTTTGTCGCGAGTATATGGCGAGATATAGCTGAATCAATTGAGGAGAGAGACTCCGGGTACATTACAGGCGGAGATCCAAGGGGATCAAGGTGTCCGTCGTGCAGTGGCTGGGTATGGGGTTCACGAAGTTTCGTGGAGAACCCTCTCCGATGAGCCGGGGGCTCTCGTTGGCCCGGATCGTCGCCATCGGGATCCGCATCATGAGGTCTTTATAGTGCGGGGGCACGGGGAATCGAGTTGACAGTCCAAAGATCTATATTTCCTAATCGGTCTCTCACCATTAGGGATGGTGGGAAATACGACAGCCGGTGTTACCGCTGGGGCATCACATCATGGAGTTTGTAGAGCGACATTGGCCGCACTCGAGCCTCCAAGTCAAAGGACTCGGATACCGATTAGGGACCCTAGAGAGATTAGAGACCCGTGCGCGTGCGAGTGGTGCTTTGCGGATCTTGGGAAACCGAGTGCTCCATCACATCACCGGGGGCGGATGATGATTGTGGAGAAAGTGTTGAGTGGGACCTACTATGGGTGGGCTCGAGATGATGTTGGTGTCGTTGAAGCGACGACATTTTCGTCAGCTTACTAAGCGGCAAGTGAACAATGATTGCGCTCTTATGGGGACCGTATCGTGCTCCTTCTGTATTTGAGAAGATCCCGACCTTGCGACCTTGTATAAAGCTACCGAATGGGGGTCCAGAGAGAACCTGAGGGATGCGCCTGGCGGCGACGATCTTGCAGTAGAGGAGGAGGAGGGGGTGGCTCGACTTCCGGTGTTCCGGCTAGGGTTCCCTTTTCCAGTGGGACTCAGATGCCATGTGTACATGAGGGACGACTATCCCTATAGTGGGATAGAGTTATTGTGGAGATCCCCAGGACTTGCCACTTTCGCCCTGGTTGAGTATGGGAGCCCGATGGTAAGTGACAAATATGAATAATATTTTATGTTCATGTTAAAACGTTTCGAATAGTATATATGGTACTAATTCTTGTACTTTTGGTATGCGAGATATAGCTCGTACCCGCTGGGATATATGGGACGACCGCTTGATATCTGGGAGCTACGTTATGCGATGGATTGAGAGCGGCACAAAATAAGGATATGGCCGCCCTCCCTGGAGGGAAATCCATTGTAGATGTGAGGGGCTGTCGATCGGTGTTTTCGTAGAGCGTGGTGCAAGAATTAGACGACCAGGTAGTAGAGCTATGTGTTAGTCTACCCCTCGGAATGGCGAGGTGTCATGCGGCGCATAGAGATGGCTAGGGCATGGGATGCGCGATCTACAAGTCGTGTGAGTAGAGCCATTGGCTCGGGATCCTCCATATAGTGATAAGTGTGCGGTGTGGTGCCCCCTAGTGTGTATTTAAGGGCAAAGTGGTGCCCTAGTTTTGAGTTTTGTTTTTGTGCTTTAACATGTTATGGGCATGTCATATGTATCGGATAAATGGACTCATAAAAAACATGTTCTCAATGTACACATATTATGGATACTTGCATCATTTTGATGATTTTTAATGTTATTGTCTTGTATGAAATGTGTGTGATAAATGCCAATCTTGAACATGGTTTGCAATGCTATCTACGTAGTGATTTTGTTCTCGAGGTACATGGTCGAAAGTAATGATTCTAAATTCACGTATCAAAAGTTTCACTCGTAAAATATCGTCTAAAAAGGATAGGATTATGCACACGATAGTACACCATTGAGTTGCATGACAAGAAGCAGGGGAATCTAAATGAACACATGCAAATGGAGTGATGCAATGAGAGAGGGCATCGGGCTAAGAGAGCACCCACTGCATCATATTCGGCCCTGATTATTGGTGGCAGTACTCAATGGAGACCCCGTTTGAGAGAACTGAGGGCATGCGAGGGGAGTAAAGATGGCCCAAGCTGCAAAGGCTAGATTCCGAGAATAGCGTACTTGCACCAGCTGCGGCACTCAGCTCGATATCAGGGTATGGACGGGAGGTCCCAGGGAATAGTGTCGAGAGACAATAATGGGAGGGGGAAGAAAAATGATGGCGCGCGTGAGTGCAAAGTAGACATAGAAACGACAGGGCAACCGGGGAGGGAGTGGTCCGGATAGGATGGCTATGGCTCAGCTAAAGCAGGCTATAGGGTGGTGTATGAGGGCTACGGGAGGGATAGCCGGGTGCTCATGCTGCTGGAGGTCGACATAGATACGAGATGGTATCATCCCGTTTATGGGCGGGAAAAGAAAAAGGTCGGGGGTGAGAAGGCTTCCATGAGGTCATCTCATGACATGAAAAAGAGGGGATGACGAGGGGAAGGAAAACCACATGACGTGGCAAAGCTACCGAAAATCATCGACATGAGAAGAAAGGCTCACATCACGCGATCGTCATGGGTGTGTGAAAGAACAAGTAAAAATGTCTGGTCAAGAGATGAGTGAGCCCAAGGTGGTCGCCGAAGGGGGGGGTCAAGGCAACAAGAGGAGAGGATTTAAAGGGAATTTTCTCGCGAGGGGTCTCATAGATGATGATAGGTAGAGGATGGTAGCAGCTCAGTCATCTCGACTTCGGGAGGAGGAATGTCGATGGGAGCGAGAGTAAATCCTTGAGTCTGGGCTCCGACGCATACTGACGCAAGTATGGGAGAGGCAAGGATTGATTTTGTTCAACCTCATACTCTTGAACAACCTCTAAAGAGGCGCGATATGCGTCAGGTGAGGAGAAATATGGTGGGAATAATGGCCATGGACACCACACAGAGCACTAAGGTTTTGTTGGTGCGAATAGTCTTCGGGTTCTCAGGCGCATGGGACGAGGAAGAAACAAAGGGTTCGGGGGACAGTAGACTTAGGGAACACGACTTTAACCATGGGTTTAATACTGGGAAACTCCGGGACAGTGGTGGGTGGGCATGACAGATGACATCACACAGTAGGCAGCAAGGCTTTGCAGGTGGAGGAAGGAGGCCAGTAGCCGGTCGGGAGGTAGCCTTGTCTTTGGTTCCCCTTGTGAGCTTTCGCTTTCTTTACCAAGGCGGCCCAACGGGAGAGAGGGTCTGTTGAGGCTGCCGAGGGAGCACAATAGCAACGAAGAAGCTGGGGAACCAGTTGAACCGGTCTCAAAGCAAGGTAGGGTTTGGGGTGATCGAGGCGGGGTTTGCGTAGTTTGGAGGGTCGACAGAATGTACGGACAGGCATACTCGAGTGTCAAGTTTGGGAGAGAAAAGGATGGCCATGATGGGAGCCGAATAGAATCTAGGAGAGGGAGCAAGAAAGGATATCATGAAACCAGTGGGGGTAATGACCGGTGCGCTACTGAAGATGGTTAAGGCACGGTGGAACCGACCCGGGGAGGGATAAAGGGGCTCATGGATACCATCCGCAGGAGAAGGGGCCGGGAAAGAGATAGGTCCGGATAGGTCGAGACGAAGGGCTAGGAAGCAGAGCTGCGGTGGGCGAGGTTGCTTCGACTCGCCGAAGCGAAGGAAAGCCGCTTAAGGGCGTACTCAGAGAACGATTGCATCACATGCGAAACATTCTCATAAGTCGGGATCGAAGGAGACAAGGGGAGGAGTGAAGACTAGGGAAGGTTCCAAGCAAAGATGAGTCTTTGTAGATGCCGGGAGAGACACTTTCGGTCAAAGAATCGACAGCGTTTTCTTATTAGCGAGACAATAGATGGTCGACTCAGGGAGGTCTCGAGATTTTGGCTCATGATATGTCAGCTGGTCAATGGTGACTATTTTTACATTATGAGGAAAATAAATCTTGCTTGAATACCGTGGATGGGACAAAAGACATGGCATAGGTGTAGCTCCGCCCTAAGAGGATGTTGTAATCTAGAGGGCATCGATAATTTGCAACGTCAACGCAAACAAGTCTGTGCCTCGCAAGAGTGATAGGACAATGACGAAATAGGCCAATGGGTTGGGAGGCATGAGTCATCCCATGCTCGAAGGGTGATTGTGGAAGGGGCCAATTCGGAGATCCAAGTTGTTTCCAAAGCCAGAAGCAGTACATCACACTGGTGGATGCACCCTCTTCAATGATACATCGAGAAACATGAGCGTTTCAAATTTTGGATCGGGATTTGGAAGGCTACATGTACGTGAAGAGGGGGGATGTTGATGATTGATGGGCATTGAAAAAAAATCAATTGAGTCATCACAACAGGATCTACGCGTCCCATGGAAAAATAGTAGAACCTTCTTTTGGGAAGGGCACGACTAGAGGAGATTCCCGGTGTTGAAATGGCAGCGAGAGATTGCGCCAAATCTATCTGACTATGCTATACGAATGAGTAGCCTGGACACGTAAGCAACATTTCGATGTAATGGTCCCTTAGGAATCTTGGTATGAACCTCAAATTTGGGCTAAGGGATATGCTGAGGGACCATTAGATGTTGAAGAGAGCGCTCTGTAGAAACCGAAGAAGATGATTCTGGGGACAGACGGAGTGGGAGGTTTGGGGTACTCGACGAGATCGAGTTTGAAGGTGCTGCGAGTCGACGGTGAGAGGTTGATACGGGAGTTCATCATGATAATCTAGTAATCGAGAGGAACCAAAGGGTGAAGGTTGAGTGGCCCTTTGTCCATCGAGGTGGTTGAGTAGCCACGAATTTGCCGGGGGAAAGGATTGGTAACACGACTAGGTTGAGTAGAGGCCAGCATTGTGGGGGACTCGAAGTAGGGGAGGCATGTTGTCCGCGCAATGTGGCTTGAGACTCCCACATGACTGCCACATCCGTGGTAAAAGGGGACAATCATGAGTATAATGACCAGTAAACACCGCAACACGAGCAAGGCTTATTTGTACGAATAGTCCCGTCGCTAGGTTGAGTGTCCCTGATATGCTTGTTCGCGAGTGTTAGAGACTCAATACCTCGAGGATTAAGTCCACGGTTACTAGGGGCGAGATTGATTTTGATTGCCTTTCCTCTTCCTTTCGAGAGGAAGGAGGATTAGTCGCCTGCTCGTGCAAATACTTGCCCCTGGAGGGGGTGGTAGCTCTTATTCACTGGGGTTGAGAGAAGGCAAGGGAAAGTGCGCAGGTGCAAATGCTTTCGAGTGGGGGCGTGTGCACCAGGATGTGGACAGGATAATGGTGAGGTTGGGCAACATTGAGGTAGGCGGGGAGGTTGGGAAAAGGATGAGGCATGTCAGATCCTGGATACATGCTACATGGAGGGGAAAAGTGCCGGAGGTGGCCGGGCCCCTCCCGGGAGAGGATACCATAGTCCCATGGGAGGGTTGAGCGTACGGATGAGAAAAAAGCTCCAACGATATCGTATCGACATGAGAATAGAGAGGCCCGGGGCGTTAACCTTTGCTACCACCGGGTTTTGGAGAGAGTCGAAGGACCTTCGGTATAAACATAACTGACCGAAAGCACTAGATAGAGGTCATATTTCAAGGCTATTTCGAGGGTGAGCTTCTTCTGGCTTTGAGGGGAGCCGGGATGCGACATCTTCGCTAGATGGTGGAGTAAAAGAGATCTAAGGAACTAGTGCATATAGACTACGGTCTTGCAAAAGGTATGAGCTCAACACAAGCTCTTTCTTCTTTGCCATTCTTGGACCCTGATCGGAAAGGTGGGTCGCGACGATCTGACTCGGAAAGAAGTCAAGAGTTCGGTACAGGTGTCGTATCTGAGAGGGAGTCCGGAAATAAGATAAGAAGGCTCTCGGGAAATGGTCGCAAAGGGTGGCGTATGGCGGAAAGAGGCGTCGATCAACATACCACTTAGAAGCTTCTCGCCGCCTATAAGCGTGCATGTGGAACTTAATCCAAGACAGATGGAGATCATCAGGTAATGGAATCGGATGAACACCACATGTGGAAAGATCGGGATATGGTTGGAGAGGATCTTCTCCAAGCAAGGCCTTTGAACTTGGGAATGTCGGAGGGGAGCTTGGTTGGCATAGCAGTGCCAACCAACATCGTAAAGGCAGATAGGGGTCGTTGATCAGCTCGATTGAAATCGAGAGACCGACGCTCGCCATGTAAGGGATGCAAGGGAATAGTCGAGGTAGTTCCCGTGGCGATTCTCGCTAGTAGTATTCACGTGCCAGAGGTCCTGGGAGTGCCACTAGTGTGCAGGCCCCTGGACCAGTACATGGTGAAGGTAATAGCTGGGAGAACCAAAAGTAAAAGGAGAACCCAGATGAATCAAAAGAGGAGTCGTAGTGCTCAGGACGTCGGAGGATGACTAACTCAACGATGGTGTGAAGGAGTAGGTCAACCGAGCCGGAAACTAAGGATGAAGGCCAAGAATTCTCCTGGGATATATGACTTGGGGGTGCTAATGATGACAACACAAACATGGCACAAAGGTAATGAAGAACGACCAATAAGGCGTGTGAGGTACAAAATCAAGTGATTACAATGTCGAAAGCAGAGTGAGTAGAGGGTGCGAGTGTCAATTGGATTTTACAATGTTTATAGAAGTCTTGGCTTTCGGCTGTTAATCGGGCTCTTCTTCACTTAAGGTAGGAGTGTGAATGGTGTGCATTAATTCTAATTTTTTAACCCCAGACGTTTGGAGAGTAAAAGAAAAAAGTGTGCTACGTAGCGAAAATAAACATGAGAGAACAACATCATTAGGGGAATTTTTGAGGTCTAAAATGGGCCTCCTAAGAAAAATGTACAACAAAAATAAACTTTATAACAACCAATAGGATTCAAGATGATGATGTCAACCATGGGGGGATGATTTACCATTTTTTTAAATAAAAAGGGTATAAATATTAAAATATAATAAAATAATAAAACTACTTTTTCGACTCGTATTTTCAACTTATCTCCCAAAATTTTTACTCCAAATTTCGAGTGGGAGTACTTGTTGGATCACAAGAATTTAATTCCCATCCAAAGAGTACCCATGTTGCATACTTTGATGAATATCTACACGAAAAATGAGAAATACATAAAAAAGCGTGATTATAATCACACGTTTTTTTATGTATTTCTCATTTTTTCGTGCTAGTGACTGCATCAAAAAGTATGTAACATTAGGGTATTCCTTGGATGAGGAATTATCACATCCAACGAGTACTCCCGCTTTCGAAATTTGAGCACTTTTGGGAGATTAAGTTGAAAATATGAGTTGAAAAAGTAGTTTTTTCATTTTTCTCTCTAAGATTTGATGATGTCATCAAATCTTATTTGATTTTTTTCACTATTATTTTATAATTTACTTAGGAGGCCCATTTTTAGACCCTCAAAATTCCGCTAATGATAATACTCGAAAATAATAGAAAATTAACAGACTAACAATGCATCAATCTAACCCAAGGAGGCGGGTCCCTCAAAAACTAGTTTAACAGAGGGAAAAAATATAGTCAAAACACACTACATAAATAAGCCAATAGATCTAAGGTCGGGAGGGACGGGGATGCTAAGGATAACTTCATGCTAAAGAGGTTCATAAAACAACAAAGAGAGCAAGAGGCAAGGTTGCTGTGAAAGAGGAGGCAAAGCTAAAAGGCAGGCGAGGAGGGAAAGGAGTTGACCCTAAAGAAGCAAACCCAAACAAAAACTATATGAGGTGATTTGAGATGGAAAAATGCGATCTAAAAGAGGGATTTGGAAAGAGGGAGGTATCGATGCTCAAGCAAAGAAAAGGCCGAACTTCTGAAAATTCAGACACTTTATAACAACTAAATACTTTCCACAAAATGTGGAGGGTACTGAAGCCCTAAAAGGGACTAGATTCCCACTTAGTTGAGTAAAATAAAACAAGAACGAGTCTAAACGGGTAGAGACGAGTAGTGGAAAACCCACGACGAAAGCTTTAGACAAACCCATAAAACTTTTAGGAAAAGCTGCGAGGAAAAAAGTGCGAGTCATAGGTTCGACCTATTTTTACGTCGCGAGTCTGTGCCCGAGTTTTGAGCACGCAAAAGTGCGTCCCTGAGCTCCTAGTCCACGTAGGGATTACAGGCCGAAAAGAGTGCGGCGACTGTAGTTCGGGTCTCTCTCGGTAGCGCATTTCGAGTAAAGAGTTGTCGTCTGGGTTACGCGGTTGATGTCTGCTTTACTTGCGCAATAGGGCCGTGAACACACTAAGTTAGAAATTTTAATGTTTGAGGGTTTTATAGGTGGAAAATAACATAAAAATAGGAAAAAAAATGTTGAAAAAGAAACCTCAGGGTTTGAAGCACGGTGGATATGCGGGAGGAATATGAAAAAGCTTGACAGCGGTCATAATTGAAAACCCGTGTGGAGTACGCCGATTGTTGAGTATGAATCTTTTGTCAAAGTGTACGAAAAATACCACTTTAGCTACGCGTAACTTATACTGCTAACATCAAATATGGCTACCAATATCTTCGAGATCTGTACGATTAGTTGATCAAGACAAATGCTAGCAAAAATCTAGATCTATGCATAAAAAGACATTACAGCGCATTAAAAAATAAGGTTTTTCTCCATGCATCCAATCAGAAAAGACAAGAATAATATTTTTGAAATAATTTTTATTATAAGGGCAGCTGGGAGCAAAACAAGAAATGTGTTTCCAATTCTCCTCAATGGGATGGGTTCTTGAAAGTCCTCAAGCACTTTAGATCTAGGAATTTCTCTCTCTGTTGGTGTAGAAAACTCCAGATAAACATAGAACTCAAGGGAGCTCACAAAGCAAAATAATGGAGAATATGATAATGATAATGGCTCAAAGCTGGATCAAGAGTATAGATCCAGAGTGATCTAATAAGCAACAAGGTGAAGAATGGTAGGAAAAACCCTCCTATTTATAACAAAATATTGGGTCATTCTAGATCTTGGTGCATGATTAAAATAATATTAACCAAATCTAGATCCACCTTTTATGAAATATTTTATTATATTTTTTGGAGGGGAAAAGTATTTGACTTTGGTCAAATCTTTTTATTTGTAAATAATAAATAAATAAATGATTTATTTATCATTTTAAGGAAGTGGTTGAATGATAATTAAATAAATAATGATTTATTTAATTATTTATAAATGATTTAGTCATATTTAACAAGGAATATTATTTAAATAAGATTTAAATAGGTATTATTCCCTAGAAAATAAGAAGATAAATAAGGATGTATCTAATTAATTTCCTTGTTTTGGGTTGAAATATTACCAGGAATAAAGCTAATTAAATTATTGTTTTAATTAATTATTCCATAAAGAAAACCAAACAAATATAGATTTGTTTAATATTTCCCCTTGGGTTTCATGTTTAGAGCCATAAACAACCTATTAAATGTGTTTTATTAAGTTATTTCACATAGTGAAAGCAATAATTTACTAGGGGTAAAATGGTCTTACATGGTGTACTTGGGCCCATCTAATGATAATAGGTTAGATGACCAAAAAAATGGTGTAACGTAGATGTGATCTAGGAGAGGGGTAACATTTGTGACATTTTGTGGTGATTCATTTTCTTAAGTCTATTGAAAAATTGAATAAATTCCAAAGGTCCTTTTGAGTACACTTGAGTTGAGGGGTTGGGGAATATTTGGAATACTAAGGAACTATTTTGTCTTCCCTATATCACAATTATATTTTGGGACCTACGGGAATGATAAGATGAGAGCCATCCATGAAGCACTCATCTAGGTGAAAATATTGTCTGGTCTTTACCAAGAATGATTAAATAATTACCAACTCGGCATATCAATAACTTGAACATCACAAGTCAAGCTCAGATCTCAAAGAGGCGATAACACAATACGATGTAATATTTTTTATTTCTCCAATAGTGGTATGTTTTTGTTGGGTTATGGGCTAACATATTCCTTGGAATTTTAGTTGAACAAGAAAGCCCTATTTCTTCCATGATAGTTTTGGACATAAAAAGTCTGGAGCTCGGAACCCCCATCTATAAGACATCGATGAACTATCTTATCAAATATTTTCATAGAAACATAAAAGGGTGGGTTCTTAGTGTGTCCGGAATCCATCCCCACTTCAACTTCACGGATCTTGGGAAAACTCACTATCATTATTTTAATTTAGGGATGGATATTGATGGAATAGGTTATTTTTGTTTCCTTTTTAATAAAATTTTTGTATATTTGTAATTTTTCTCAAGGGTTTGAGCTAAATCAAGAAGTGTTGCATTATCTTTGATCTTAGACAAATCATTCTATGATGTTTATTTTCCAGTAGTCTTGAGAAAATTATCATTTTTGTTCTAGCAACATTGTTGTCTTTGATGTTAGAAGTAGATTGTTTTGAAGAAAAATTATGATTATAGGAATTGTTTTTGAGAATTTTTGCATTATAAAATTTTTTAGATATGAGTATTTACAATATTTACATACGTCTATCTATCCAACTAGAGTATTTACTAGTATGATTCAAAGGTGATGGAGTTGATTTCTTTTCCCAAAAATATTTCCTTGCTTTCTTTCATAATTTCACGGGTCCTCTCTTATCATGATTTCCCTCGCATAAATTAAACCAAGGGACAGCTAAATCGGAGAGTTCCATGTAGCAACTAAAACAAGATAAGGTTGAGGGATCGGATGTAAGTGAAGATTGAGAAGACGGAAGTACAACCTTGCGCTCAAATGAGATCATAAAATTATTCATATTTTGCATTAATTGTAAGATCACAGAGTAATTTCGGGGTTCTTGTTGGGTTCATTCAAAGGAATACCAATTCTCGAGTTCCGATCCTCGTAGATTTAGACAAGCTTGTATGGAAGTATCCATATGTTTGACAAGTTTTTCTTCAAGTCAATTCATATAGAGAGGAGGAATGATATTATAATATCGATCATGGTAGCCTAAATGTGAGGTCACGATAACACATCAAGAATTTTATTATAAAATTTGGTAAAATTGAGGTTAAATCTCTTATATGGTTTATCTAGGCTTCGAAAACCAAACTATTGTACTCCTTGAACGAGTCAACAAGACTTTTATATTGTCCAAAAAGTATATTTGAACCAATAATCCAATTCAACCTAGGTAGAGAAGGTTTTAGGAGGAGAGAATCATAGAAATCAAATTCATATTTTCCTTTTAGAGTATTAACAAAGAGTCTCATGTAGACATCTTGTGTGTTAGCCCTATATTTTTGCATGAATTCAAAAAGGCACTAAGGTGCTCTTTAACGAGTATGGGTTCCAATGCCAAAAAGGCTTAGAGCAAGCTAATATTTGAACTTAGGTAGATGAGCTACCATAGGAGGTAAATTTAATGGTTATGGTACATGCCCAAGGAGTTACATTTAAATCTTATTCGCATTCAAAAAGATAATTTTTTTTTAATTATCTTGTTAGGATCATTAGGATGCGAAGTAGGTTGATACTTAATGAAACACACCCTAAAATGAGGCAGACGCATTTTAATAGGAGGAACAAAAATTGGAATTTTATTGATGAAAGAAGTGTTAGATTCGAGATAGGATATTTTTTAGAGAACTCTTAAAGTTTTTAAAATATTACTTCGTACCTCTAACAACTCATAGAGAGTCAAATTGAGGAGATATTCCTCTTAACCTACGAGATTGACGAGTAGTTTCGAATAGTTGATGAGTAGATCTACGATTGTCGAGGAGTTTTCAATGTTATGATGAGAAGATCGAGAGAGGAGAGAAGGAGTGTGAATCTATAATCAAGAGGTTGAATTCTTACTAGATGATGTACTCAGCTGTTGAGTATGCAATTTCACATATACTGTAGATAGTTGTCCAAGATCTTTAAAGTTCTTGATGATTTTTTGTAGTGTCGATAGAAATACTATAATGATAAGCAAGAATACTATTACTGATTATTAAAATTAGGGGAAAAAATTAAGTTGAAATCAAAACGGAGTTGAGTCATTTTACATTATTTCAAATTTCATCCTACCTATTCATGATAATGACAATATTTCATAGATATATCTTAATAACAAGAGTAGTAAATGCTGAAATAATCGGGACCTTTCGATTGAAATCATTACGTCGACATTTTCCTTAGCTATGGATAACAATGACAGAAAGCTATATCATCATGATCATTGCTTAAGACTAAAGGGTTTAATTTTGGTCATTAAAATTAAGTCAAATAACAATCGTGGAACAAGAAGAAATATAAATAGCGAAACATAAGTAAAAAGAAAACAAAGAAAACCCAATAGAAACCAAAACAAATCAACAAACTAGGAAGTAAAATCATTCTCTCATCAGACTATGGTCAGCCATAAAAGATGTTGATAAATTTTCTGGTGAAAAATCCACAAAAACCACTTGAATCGTTAGGATGGCCAGGCCAAGGAGTATGGGAACATAACCTAGATTACAAGCCAATGTAATATGATACAACTTAAGAAATATAAATATAAAATAAAGAAAGAAAAATCAAATATAGAAACTCAAATCTAAATTTTACAACTATAGTTCAACAAGTAAGTTATTAAAAATAACTAGTGATCATTAACATGTATTGTAAGTCAGAAGATCACAAACAAATATTCAATTTTTGAGACATATAAAAATAAAATCATTATTTCCCATTAAATTGATACTTCTATAGAGAAAAATAACCGTAATATATAGTGTAAAAATGACTATTATCTTGCTAGGGATTTTTCCTCTTAGCAACAAAAATGGCCCACACAAGGTCCATCATGAGAGGCTAAGAGAATGTCATAAACCCTAAATCTTACCTTACACATATTCTTAGAAAATGATCATGCCCCCAAAATTGAAGAGGATATGACTAATCCAAGTATAATGAACATTCTTCCTAAGAATCTTTGTTTTCTCCCTCACGAAGATGAATGAGGGGGAAATTTGCTAACAACTAAGAAGTACTTCAATGTCAACAAACCATGGAGACAACAATGATATCGAAAAAAGGTTCTCATTAGGGAGTTGGTCGTAGAACCATCTCTTCATCCTATGTAGTACAAGGTTAGTTCGTTAGACAAAAGCTACAACAACATTTTCTTTTATTGATTTTTTTAACAATGGTTAGATCAAATGTGTTGTAGTAATGTTGGGCGTGAGCTTGATTATCTTGTTGATTCAAGGTTTTTTTTACCCATGATTAGATGCTCTAGAGGCCCCTTTTGCGTGGGCTTGCTTCAGGGGACTTCCATCCACTAGGGGTGTTGCTGCTAGAGGGAGAGGTCTAAGGGGGGTGGTGGAAACGACCTAACCCCCCTTGGAAAGGCTTTGTGAGGAGTAACTCCCCCGAAGAAAACATTAGATAAAAATTTCCTTGTAAAATATTTTAATTTCATATTAAATATGGGCCATTCATTAGGTGGAAGATATGACAGTAGATAGATATTGTTTAATTTTAGGTCCCTGTGGTGAAAACCCTTAGTTTATATGAGGTAATTGTATTACAATCGTGTATAATTCTGCTGTGAGAAAAAGAGAGGAGATTGTGCGTGAGAGTGAAGAGTGAAGTTACATACGGATTTGTTGTAGGTTGTATCCTTCAATCTTTCGGGATAATATAAAAGGAAGGGACCGATTGTTTCTCCATGGAGCGTAGCCCAAATTGGGTGAACCACGTATATCTGTGTCTCTCTTATTTTATGCTTTTATATGTTTTTTTTCGTAATATTTTAGTTGTCATATTGATTTGTTATGTTAATTTCTAACGTAGCAATAGTAATCATCTAATGATTCAAGCATTTCACATTAGGTTTTATTCATCATATACCTAATTGTTGCATGGTTACTATGTACTGAAAAACACGATATCTATAGTAATGTAGTTCTTGAATTTATTCAAAGAATGTACAACAAATAAAAGTTATTTTTTTGATAACCATGTAATTAATATTTGTTTTGGGAAAAATTTCTTGCTAATGAAATAGATGGCATATGAAAATTATACCTTCAAGCCATACCCAATGCTTCCCCAAATGATTTCTCTTATGCATATGTTTTAGATGTGGAAGGAGAAGAGGCCCAATTTAGGCCTCTAAGGGCTCAGTGTAGTCATGATCTGAATTTGAATGGTAGTTTCGTCTGCTGCATAATTTCATCCCTCGTGAATTACAAATAATTTGTTGATCTTGGCTCTCATGTGCATAGGTTTCTTGAGCTCTGTTTGTGAGTTTTAAACTGGGTAAATGTATCAAATTTTATGTTAAATTCGTAGAGAAATTTAAACTTATTAAAACATAATGCTGAACAACAATGAATAAAATGTACAACAAACCATCGGAAAATGATCCATTAACACAATTTTTTGATGAAGAGAGTTCACCCCTCTGAGAGCTACATCTCCTCGGGTCCAACTTCCATGGCTTGAGCCTCTGTATTAGCTAAAGTGTGAAAAAACGTGTTGTTTACATTCATATACTACCCCCTAAAACCTTATTCAATGTGTTCAAAATGTGCAAATAATCCGAGAAATGATTCTTATTTCCCCCAGATTTGGTCAGAAATTTTTGAAAAAAATTTATGGCCTAAACTGTTTGGCCTAGGAAATCTCCACTAAATCTAGAGAAACTCTAGTTAGTGCCACAAAATTTGGAGTTGGTGCTGAATTTTGAGACTCTGTCAGATTATCCACCATATTAAACTCAAAATTTAATTATTTTTAAGTGGATTAAATAATGGATAATTCACGATTAAATACACTAAAGCGTTATATCATAAACTCCGAATTAGAAACAAGGATTGGTGCACTAACAATGGATTTGGGTTAATTAAACCCACATTACAACTTAATCTCGTGCATTATGTTTAAGTGCTTGCTCCTAGTCGTAGCCTTAAGTCCTATGGTGAGGGGTCAGCCCTATCCTTACCCCCCGCTTGTCATTACATATGAATTTAAATATAATATAATGGATATATATGTTAAGTTGTAAAGTGTGGTCAATTAGTATGCGGAGGGTGTGTTGTGTGGGTGAGGTTGCGAGGGTCAAGCCCGAGCCTCACTCGCCCAACCTACCCGTTCATAAAATTTTTGTGCCAATAAAGCATTAAAACGACCTTTTAACTTGTTAATAATTTGGACCTTAGAGACATCGGGAATTCTACCCATTGTTAAATAAAATTTTCGGACTATCCAACCTTTGAATCATTTCAGTAGTCTCGGACATTAATTTAAAATACGATTTTGACATATATGAAATTCAACCATTGCATCTCGGACTTTTGACCTTGGGTCCACCGGAGGGTGGCACATGGCGCACCGACTGCATCACGTGTCCGCCCTTTAGGTTGGAATTTTTTCCAACCATAAAAAAAATCCATTCGACCATTAAAATATGAAATTTGACCTTGGTGGTAACATAAAAAAAAATCACCTTTCCAACTGTGGCGAATCCCTTTAGTGACACTTGTCACAATGTCATTGGGAAAAAATGAAAAAATATTCCTAGAATATCCCTTTCCTGTCGACATGGGCTTCCATGTCACCATTTTAACTCCCTATTATGCACATTTTTTTAGTTTTTTTAGGAAAAACAAACAACATGCATCTATCTTCTCATCTCGAGTTGGTTTCGATGAACAAATTGCATCGCAGTTCACGGTAACGAGCTCTTCATTGTCGTTCGATTTCCATTTTGAGCACTTTAATTTTTTTGAGCTTTAACACTTGAGCACCTAATCATTCCTCCCCACTAGAAGCCTTTTGGACCCACAAAATATCTTTGATTACCGATCATGTGGATGAGGATACAGTTCCTCACCTTTCCGGTCTCAATCCATTGAAATTTTCCCATTTTCATCAACTTGATATTTTCACAAAAACTAAGCATACTTTCTTCCTTGAAACTTGAGACCCTCTCTTGCTTTTTGTATACACCTTCATGCTACAATTTCCTTGAGTTCTCACGGAGAAGCAATATGTTCTTGTCGTAAACAAACTTGTTCCCACCTTGGTCATCAATCAAAGGAAACTCTGAAAGTCGTCTCTGAGCACGTACACTTGTCATCATGGCACTTCTTAAATGATCTTGCTTTGTACTTGCATTTCGACTCTTGAACAAGTATTTTACGCCATTTCCATGTACCCTTATGAAACAAAAAACATGACACTTGTGGAACCTATGGTTTTTTTTTCGATTTTCATTTTCTGCCACTTTCTCTTTGAGAGTTTTTCACGCTCTTGTAATCGGCATCTTGTTTCCAACATTGCTCAACACTCGATGTTGAAGCTATTGCAAATATGTTCACATCTTGTTTACCTCCTTTCAAAGGAAACTCCGTTATAGATCACGAAACATCTCATTACAAGCGTAAGAAACTTCAATGAAATCAATTTTTTTCATTCGATGCATCTTTTTAAGAAAGGGCCTCATACTAAAACATCTCTATGCTTCGATCGTTAACAAAGTCAGAATTTTGACTTGCATTCACTATTATCATCATTTCTCATGCATGTATATGAGAAAAAAATGTCTTCTTCATATGCGCTCTAACTATGTACTCAATTCCATCTTTAAACAAGTGATACTTATTTTTCATCACGGTGATGAAATATTTCTTTCCTATCATAAAGATAAGGACAAAAACAATACTTGATATCTCAAGTGGCACCACATCAAGTTCAACTTCATCAAGAAAATTTGAATTGAGCGACAAACTTGGGTACGTATGCACTTCCTTGTTACTTGCAAGTTTTCATTCTTGCATATCCACCCTAAAGGATAAGGTCTTGGATGTATAACAATTTTGAGGTTTAGCTCCTTAACTAAGATCTTTAAATCAAATTATCTTGGAGAACCACTATCAAAAAGTGTGTCCATATCTGGTATGTTTAGAAATGACTCTAATATGAAAGGAGTTCAATTCTTAGATATCTCTCTATCTTGAGTGACAGCATTGGGGCAATTTTGAAGAACTAGTGCTTCGCTATGTGCTTACTACTTTCAAACCTATTGATGTAATATGTTGTTTCATCTCTCTCGTAATCTGAACCTACGTCATGTTCAATGATTACAACAATTTTCCCTCTCTTTGGCTTTCGATTTGTTTGGCTTCAACTTTGGATGAAGTTTCCAACAATCGGTCTTCATCACGGCTCATTCTTCGAACAATGTTTACATGTGAGCTTCTCTTTCTCTCTTTTGATATAGCTATTTCTCTTTTCCTCTTCACATTAAAATTTCCATTTCACTTTACCCTCATACTCAAGGAAACTATCACTTTTCTCATCTACATTATGTTTCCCCTGTTGCTTCTAAATGTGTGTCTTGAATGAAAACCTCATCTAAGTTTATGGGGATTGAACATGAGAATAGTGTGGCTAAGGTAACTAGCGTGCAAGCCTCCAATATAATTTGAACAATTTTTATTGAGAATGAAAAGAAATTAATACCCAAAATAAGAGCTCTTCTCCTAAATTCACCAGAGATATAATATTGCACACATTTCCCTTTCAATTGTATAAAGTACCGCTAGTCCCATAATGGCTTTTTGCATGTAAGCTAGAGGATAAAATTACCTTTTTAATGGCAACAATAAAACTTGACCATAGACTTTGAGATATTACCATATTTTTTCATCTCTTCTTGAGTCCTTTCTTCCCACCATACAAGTGTTGATCCTTCCCATCCTCAAGGAATCCAATTGAATATTTATGTCATCTTCTTGGACATTTTGAATTATGAAATAAACCTCCAAATTGACGAATCCACTTATCCGGGCTCTCTACATTTACCTTGCCATTATACATTGTAAGCTCAAAATTGACATAAAGTTTGAGTAAGGGGAGTTTTCCTTTTTTGAGTTTTTGAGTGAGTATGGGTAGTTTTGGTTGTGGAAGTGGAATATGATGTTGATGGTGATGATGAGGATGATGATGAATATGGTGGAGATGGAGGAGGCTTTCCTCCATTGCACTTGATTCCTCGCTCTTCATCCTTTTTGTCCCTCTCTTCAAAAGAGGATCCTAACCCTTTTATTCAATTCATAGAAAGCCGTCTTGTATGCTTCCTCTTCCGAAAGACCCTTCGAGTCTCTCCAAAACGCGACATGATGGCTATGGATTCAAGACTAGCTTCTTGTGCGACTTGTACCTCTTCAATTGCAACTAGAGAAACCTCAGAGATGCTTCAAGTCGCGTTGTGAGTGAAACTTTGGGTGGAGATGGTGCCCTTGTGGCTCTCCTTCTGCGGTCCCTAATCTCATGACTCGCAACCAATAGTTTTCACTCTCCTCCTTTCTGCAACCTTAACATTGTAAGCATCACAAATTTGCAACCATTAAAACCCTACTTGCACAAAAAATTAAATAAAATCAAGAAAATAACCTTTTCAACCTTTGCTCGATACAACCTTGATATGAATTTGAATGTTATTTTAGCTATGCTAATTTCATCTTCGAATTATAAATAATTTTTTGATCTCTTGCTTCATGTGCACATAGGTTTCTTGAGGTGTTTGTGAATGTTAAACATGTAAATGTACCAAGTTTTATGTTAAATTCATGAGAAATTTAAACAACATTAAAACATAATTTTAGATAAAACAAAAAGAAATAAAATGTACATCAAACTATCAAATGATACATTACTCTACAGTGTTTTCGATGAAGGGGTTCACCCCTCTTGGGCTACACCTCCTTGTGGTTCATCTTCCATGGATTGGGCCTCTTGTATTAGATCAAATGTGAAAAAAGTAGATGTTCACATTCATCTACTACTCTGAAACATGTTTCAATGTGTTCCAAATATCCAAATCATTCGAGAAATGACTCTTCTTGTCCCCAATTTGGTCAAATTTTGCAAAATTTATGGCCTAAAACGTTTTCGCGAGTAGAAATCTCCACTAAATATGGAGAAACTCCATTTAGGGCCGCTAAATTTGGAGTTGGCACTAAATTTGAGGGCTCAGTCGAATTCTCACGCCATATTAAACTCGTAGTTAATTAATTTTAAGTGGGATTGAACTAATGGATAATCCAAAATTAAATGTGCTAAGTGTGTTTGATCATAAACTCCAGAATTAAAATGAGGATTAGTCCCATAACAATGGATTTGGATTAATCTGACCCTCATTACAACTAATCCCTGCACATTATGTTTAAGCACTCAGCTCTTAGTACGTAGCCTTAAGTCCCATGGTGAGGGGGCCGTCACTTCCCTTACCCCCTTTGGTCATTACATATGAATTTAAATATAATCGATGCACTATATATGTTAAGTCATGTAATGTGTGGTCGATTGGTATGGAGGGCGCGTTGTGTGGGGGAAGTCGCAGGGATGTCGAGCTCGGGACCTCGCCTCGACCCTACTCGTTCATACAAGTTTTGTGCCAATAAACATTAAAACCCGACCTTTGAACTTGTTAATATTTCACACCTTAGAAAATTAGAATTCAGCCCATTCTTAAATAAAATTCTTGGACTATCCAACCTTTGAATCATTTCGAGACTTTGGACTTTAATTTTAAAATCTAACTTTGACATATATGAAATTCGACCATTAAATTCGGATTTGACCTTGGTCCATCGGAGGGGAGCACGTGGCAACCATTTTCAGAAGCACATCACGTGTCCGCCTCCGGTTGGACTATTCTAACTCATAAAAAAATACATTTAACGATTAAAATATGAAATTCAGAACTTACGGAGGTAACATTAAAACAATTTTCTCACCTTTCCAACTTTCCGTGGGCCGAATCTTGCAGTGACAGCTTGTCACAATGTCATTGGGTGAAAACATGACCTAATATTCCCCGAATATCCCTTTCTGCTGATTGCTTTGGCATGTCACCATTACGTCCTATACTGCCATTTTTTTAACCGTTTGTTTAGGAAAACGAACAAGAGGCTCTATCTTCCTCATCGGAGCTCTGAGTTTCGATGAAATGATGTGTGTCGGATTCTCGACGATAGAGCTCTCTATCGCTATCATTCAATTTACGTTCGATTGTTAAAACTTTAATTTTTGATCCTTAACACTGAGTGCCTGATCAAGTCATTATTTTATCTTTGATCTCTTCAAATGCATTTTGACATAGGTCTATCAAACATATTTTTGGATCTTCTGATAGTAAAGAAAACAAAGGAAAATAAACCTTGCTAAAATCCTTAATAAATATACTATAGTACCCAACAAGTCCTAAAAATATCGTAGCACCTTTCTATTTTTTAGGAATAGAAGCCTTTCTAATGATGATTATTTTGTTGGTATTAACCTTGTTGGGTGATCTGATAATGGAACTATTTGTAATGCTATGCAAAGTATCCATTCTCAAAGAATTTAGTGTGCAAAGTGTTCTCCATAGCTCTGGTGTTAAAAAAAAGTAGTTTTGGTTTGTTTCACGAGTTTTATGTGTGAGGATTTTTTAATTAAATTCATGTTTAACATACCACAACATAAATACACATCAAGCTAAAATTCACCATAACATAACACAACAAATTTTTGAAAGGCAGTTCACCCTCCTCAGGGCTACATATGTCGGTCCAAAGGCTCCCCATATGACTTATGTCCTCGCTCTATTAATTTTCTAAAAATGGTTACACAGGTAGAAAAATATTCCTAAATAGGCAAAAACATCGTAAATTTGACTTCGGAAGATATAAATAAGCTAGAAATGGCTTTTTTTTCACCTGAAATGTGATGAAATACAACCACAGAATACAATGCCTTCTCCATGATGGCCCTTTGATGGCTCCTTCCTCTTCACCCTGAAGAAAAAGCTACACACGAGATCACCTTTTTTTCACTCGGAACTCACAGTCCAAAACTCTTCATAATGCTCAAGAAAACCCAAAATTACTAAAATTTCATCTTTTTTTTGTGTCGAATATTAAAGAGGTATATGACTTCCGCAAAAAAACAATGCCCAATGTCCCCCCAAAACCCCACTAAAAGTGGGAGAAATGCTAGTTAGCTTCGACTCAAAAAGCTGCGCATTTTCCATAATTGGTGGAGCTGCAAGTGCATAAATTGTGGGGGGTGAAATTAAATGTCTTAATTGTTTGTGAGTTGGTGTGTTCAAATGCGAAAAAAGCGAACCGTTTGGAGTGGGCGGATAACGTTTGAAGATCGCCTACATTTAATCGTTATCGAGAGTGGACACATGATTGGCATTAAGCGCCACCAGTAACCCGCCGGCGTGTAGCCCGAGTCTCTTTCCACAAGTCACATGGGTGACGACTTACCGCCTAGAGCTAGCCCCCTTCCAAACTCTCCCATATCAACTGATCTTAGCCTATGGTTTTGAGCCCTGGTTACATTTCTACGGGGTTGGCCCCTAATTCCTCCACCCGATTCAAAGTTTGACAACCCGAATACACATTCACACCCACCTGAACGTTCAAAAAAATGCCATATATAGGCCGGTTGAGTCCCTCTGCTCGAGTTTTCGGGTCGGGGGTTCAAACCTTATGAACCAACAAAATTTTGCATAGTCTTTTCAACCCTTGACCTAGGGCGACGTGGTAGCCTCCGGGAAGGCCACGTGGCACCCACTGATAGGCCCAAAATTTATGAATAAAAATTAACTTTTCCCATATATATTTTTTTTGAAAAAATGGCTAAGTCAATTTAATTAAAATGTCATGTTTTGGAGTTCAATGGACGATTTCAAACCTCAGTAATTTTCACATACGACCTTGGTTTTGAGAACCGTTTGTGGTGCCAGAATCATAGCGACGAGACCTTTCCGATATTTCATATTGTAAACATTCTTGAGCACTTCCAATTTTGAGAAAATTTTAAACTTGGACATGATCATCTGATCATTAGGTGTGGAGCTTGAGTATCATCCTGATTCAAAGGTATTTTTTTCAGTCGTATTGTATACCCCATGAATATTGTACACCCCTCCATGTAGGGGGGGGCGTTGCATGCAGGGTACTTGTGACCCCCGCGAGTGACTTTTTGAGGCCACATCCCCCAGATGCTAGGGTGTCTCAGGGAGACCAACAATCCATCGACTTTCATACGCACCTCTGCAAGGTTAAAAATAGATGTAAAATTGCCTTGTAAAATATTGTAATTTCGTAGTCAATATGGGTTTTTTATTAGGTGGATGATCTAACGGTGGAAGTTATGTTTAATTTAGGCTTTTTTGTGGGAAGTTATGTTTAATTTATGTTGTATGATAGAATTTTATTGTGGCTATGTGTTGAGAGTGTATTATGAGCGAGAAAGAGAAAGGGGGGTTATGTGAGAGAGCAAAGGATATTACAACAAATTTGCTGTAGTTTGTGACTCTTCATTTTGCTAGATAATATAAAGCAAGGACTGTTTGTTTCTCTGTGGACATAGCCCAAGTTGGGTGAACCACATATATCTCTATCTCTGAGGTTGTTTTATATTTTTTATGTGTTTGTATTAACGCATTATTTTATGTGTTCCATTTCTCTATAATATATAATTTTATAAAAATTTGTATCAGATCCGAAGGTCTATTTGGCTAATAAACTCGCAGGAAATAAGGGTTCCTAGTTTGAGTGGGAGCATTGGCGGAAGATGGTAGGTTTAGGGTCGAGAAATTTAACGGCCAAAACTACACTGCGTAAGGAAGATAAGAAAATGAAAGATTATCAAAGCGTATGAGGAAAATATCCGTACCATACCATTGATCGGAAAAACAAAAAGGTCGTCGAGTATGATAGACGCGTGAATGGGAGATATCGACGTAAAAGGCACTTGGAGCAATCCAGATATTGTGTCTCACTTCGGAATCAATAGTCATCAACATTTGCGAAGGAAAAAACAACATAGAGGTTTAATGACAACATTGGATAAACTATATGAAATACCCTCGGCCTCAAATAAGATATTTATTATGAAACATTTATAATATGAAGGTATCGGAAGGTGGATATGTTGTTGACCAACATTTAAATGAAGATTTAATATGATTACTAGTCAGTTAAATTATGTAGGGGTAAAATTTGATGATGAAGTAGGGCTACGTTATTTCTATGCTCATTGATAGAAATTTGGAATGGTTTAGTTATGGCCATTAGTAACTCGTACTATGGATACTAGTACTTGTAAATTTTGATGATGTTGTTATCCGTGCTATCCTTAGCGAGGAAATGCAACAAAGGGAATTTCGGTGAGACATCTGAGTAATGCTTTAGAGTGCAAAGACTTGAGGGAAGGAAAAAATGGAAATAGGAAAGAGCACATGATATCGGGAGTAAATCAAGGAAAGGCATATCCAAGTCTATATCGGGGACACTGTGCTGGAAATGCGGGAACAAAGGACACCTGAAGAAATACTGTAAGTCTCGGAAGGGAAAATAAGGAGACACACAACAAGAAAAAAATCATGAAGCGAATGCGACAGGTGATGTGTTGCAATATGCTTTGATTCTTTCTTTATAAAATGTTATTGATGCCTGGGTGGTATAATTGAGGGACCTCATTCCATGCCATACCTGATAAGAAACATTTTCATGATTATGTTCAAGGATATTTTCGACAGGTTCTTCTGGGTGATATAAACCCTGTAAATTTTTTGGAATGGGTAAAGTTCTTGTAAATCAATAAAATGGAAACCAATGGCTATTAAAGGAGGTAAGGCATGTTCCATATCTGAAGAAAAATATGATTTAAACAGAGTAGTTAGGTGGTGAAGGTTGTGTGAAAAATTTTACAGATAAAATTTGGAATGCCACTAAGGGTTCCCTGTAGTAATAGAAAAAAGGAGAAAAGGTTGGTACATTATATTTATGCAAGGTTTTTCTAATTATATTAATGCTTTAAAATACACAGGGATCAGATGTAGCATTATGGCATCATAGAAGCTTGGACACATGAGTGAGAAGGGGATGAAGATTCTTCACTCAAGAAATTTGTTTGCGACGAGTTTGAAGAATATTGATTTGGATTTCTATGAGATTTTTATTTTATGGAAAACATAAGAGAGTCATATTTTCTTAGAGTTGGGAAAGAAAGAAGAGAGCATCAGAAATTGCTTGTGTACATAGATGTATGGGGACCTATACTCAGAGGTATCATCTCTCGATGGCTCTCATTAATATGTTACTTTTATTAATGATGCAACTAGAAAAACTTGGATTTCATCGTATTACGGAATAAATATGATGTATTTGATACATTCAAGAAATGGAAAAGTCTTTTAGTTGAGATTGAGACAAGAAAGGAGTTGAAGTGTCTCGGATCGGACGATGATGGAGAGTAAATGTTGCATGCGAAATAATGTTATGATAGGTATTGTTCAGAGCATGGAATTCGTAGAGAGAAAACATTTCTAATAACACCACAGGAAAATGGTGTGTCATAAAGGAAGAACATGACAATCATGCAGTGTGCAAGGTGCATGAGATTACATGCATGATTTCCTTTAAAATTTTGGGGAGATGTTGTAGATATTGTTATTTATCTAATAAACAGAGGGCCTTCAATTTCCTTGGATGGTGGTATTCTAGAGGAGGCATGGACAGGTAACAAGATAAACTACTCTTTTTTAAAGTTGTTTGGCTGTGAGGCTTTTGTCCATATTAATAAATAAAATAGAAAAAAGCTTAAGGAAACATCAAATAAATGTACCTTTATTTGATATGGTGTTAATGATTTTGGTTATTGCTTATATGATTATGAAAATCACAAAATCAATAGGAGAAGAGATGTAATATTCAATGAAAAGGTCTTGTATAAGGATCATTTGTAGGAAAATAAACACAAAAAATAAAACAAAGAATACACAGTTCTTGATGAGATCAAAAAAAGAAGTAAAGGTGCTTGAAAGTAATAATAATCAACAACCACAATAACAACAACCACCACAACAAAAACATGCACCTCAAACACCTGAAAGTGTTGTCAGAATATCTACTAGGATAAGTAGACCCCCTGAACGATACTCTCCTTCATTATATTATGTATTGTTAACTGATTCTGGTAAACTAGAATGTTGAAGAGGCAATGTAGGTAGAAATTAGGAAGAAGTGGGAGCTAGCCATGAAAGAAGATATGGAATCCTTAGTACATAACAAAACTTGGGACTTAGTTAGGTTTCCTAGAGGTAAAACAACATTGTAGAATAAATGGGTTTATAGGTTGAAGGAAGAAGATGGAGGAAAATAGAGGTACAAAGCTAGACTTGTGGTGAAGGGGTTTGCACGTAAGAAAGGTATTGAATTTTATGAAATATTTTCTCCCTGTTGTTAAAATGACTTCAATCGTAACTATTTTTAATTCTTGTAGCAACATATAAGATTTGCATCTGGAACAGGTGCAGATGTAAAGACAAAGTTTCTCCATGGAGACTTAGGAGGAAGAGATATATATGCAACAGATCACAAGGATATAAGGGTCAAAGGGAAAGAAAAAAATTAGTGTGCAAGTTGAATAAGAGCTTGTATGGCTTAAAACAGTGCTGTGAGGAAATGCTTTATCTAAAATTTGACGGGTTTATGTTCTGAACAAGGTTATACTAGATGTCACTTTGATTATTGTGTTTATGTGAAAAGTAAAAATGATGGAAGAGATATTATATTGTTATTGTATGTAGATGACATGCTTGTTGCAGGGTCTAGCATGTAGGAAATAAATGTGATCAAAGGAAAATTGGCAAATTCATTTGCAATGAAGGATTTGGGAGCTGCAAAACAAATCCTTGGTATGAGAATAACTAAATACTAGAAAAATCACAAATTATCATTGTCTCAGAATAAGTACATACAAAAGGTGTTGGAAAGATTTAATATGCATAATGAAAAACCACTTAGTACACCTTTGAGTAGCCATTTAAAAATTAGTAAGGGGATGTGCCCCAAGACCCAAGAAGAAATGGATTATATGTCTAAAGTTCTGTATGCATCAACATTTGGAAGCTTAATGTATGCAATGATTTTCACAAGGCCTAATATTCCACATGCAATGGGAGTTGTAAGAAGGTTCATGAAAAATATAGGAAAAGAACATTGGATGGATGTGAAATGGATTCTTAGATATTTGAGAGGTACCAAAAATCAAGCATTATCCTTTGGTGGTTCAAACATTTGTCTCGCTCAGGATATGTTGCAGTGCAAATATGGCGATTGATAGATGCATAACGGGAGGAGCACTACTGGGGTATTCATTTACTATAGGTGGAACAACTATTAGTTGGGTTTCAAAAATGCAAAAGAGTTGTTGCAATTTCAACAACGATGTAAGAAGAGTATGTGTGCTACTACGGAGAGGCTAGTAAATAAATGATTTGGCTACAAAGGTTTATGGATGAATCATGGGTAAGAATCGAGAGATGGGCATGTTAGTACGTTGACAACTGCAGTTCCATTCATCTTCCAAATAACTCGACGATTTCATTCCAAGATGACACACATCATACAACTCAAGTACCATTTCATATGTCGGTGGTTGGAAGATGGATGACGATTGGAAGCTCGAAAAGATAAACACTAGCCAAAATCCTTGTATATGTTAACAAAAGTTGTAATCGTGGAGAAACTAAGGTTATTATCCGTTACGAGAAGTCGTGTCTCGCTTGATAAGACCTGTGTTCAAGGGGTTGGGGCCAACAAGGGGTCCGTGTAGTCTGTGAACACGCCGCATTTTCACCCCGCTTCTCGGAGAAAGGCGTCTCACCCGAGGCGTGCCGCGACACATGCATAAGGGGGATGATATCACCGGGTAAGAAATAAACCCGCAACCAAAGAAAGAAAGTGCATCCATTACATATACCAAATTACACATGCAAGATCACTTACTAAGTATTCAGATACGTAACCAAAATTTTAAATCGTGTTGGGTAAACACAATACAAGACATGAACAACTTATCGAGACAAGAATCTTCCCTTATATTATTCTTCTCGTCGAACACATGATTACATAGCTTTCTCTCTATGAACCTACAAGTCTCGATACAGATGGATTTTAGAACAGAAGGAAGAACATAGAAAGTAAGAAACCATGTGAAGAACAAGCATGATTCTTCCGTTGTACCGGCTTCCGCGTCCTTCCTCAGTCTCGATCCTCGCGACTTATCTCTTCTCCATTCAACTCTTCAACTCTCCTCTTTTCAAATGCGGTGATCGTCATTTATTCACCCCGCTCCTCGCGACCGACAACTTCTCTCCGTGTCTTTACTCCGTTTCTTCCCGCTTTCCGATGTCTACGTGCTCCTACTTTCTCGTTTTCTCTCGCCGTGTTTCTTTCTGTCCGCACTGCCCTCACTCGATCTCCGCCCACGAGTGCTTCCGCCCACCTCGGTAGCTCCGCAACTCCCCCGCGGGCCGCGCGCTGGCCGTTGCCGTCATGTGTATTTATTCCGCAACTGCGAGTCAAAGTTCAAAACAAGTCTTCGCCAAGAGTTCAAAACTTAAACAAAAACAAGGGCCCCAACAGCCCCGACCACACCCCGACTCGTCCGCGAGTCGTCCGCCGCCGGGCCGCTTTCTTATTTCATTCCCCGGGCCGGCTTCGTGCCCCGTTCGGCCGTTCCTTCTTCCGCCGCCCGTTCGCCGTGTTCCCACTTCTCTGTTCAAACAAGGCCTCAACCACGGACCCGCCGAGCGCCGACCCTAAGCCGAGGAAGGCCGCGCACCACTTGTCGCCATTCCCGCACGTTGCAAGTCGACCTCTCAGAGATTCGGCCAGCGCGCTTCTGCTTGCGGGGCGGCTGTGGCGGCCCGGTCGCGGGCGAGCCTGTCCGTGGCTCCTGGCATCCGCCTGGCATGGGCCGCCTGATGGGCGTGCCGCGACGAATCTCCTGACAGATGTGTTTGGCCGCCGGCACGATTCGGCTCTGTACCGCCGCATGTGAAGCTCCGGGTACCGTCCGACCGGGCGTAGAGTCGATCTAACCCTACAGGTCCGTGGTCGCCCGAATGTCCCGAGAAATGAGCACTGGCAACATGGCCGCGGCTTCGCCGCTAACGCGAGTGAGCACTCCCCGCAACCGCACGTATGCGTAAGCCGCTACCGCAGCGGGGAATGGAGAGTTGCTTGTAGACCAACTTCCCCATACCGTTCGGCGCCATCGTCCCGAATGGTCACCGTGATCTGGAAGGGTAGCCGTGCTAACGCCGCTTGTAGCTCCCGGTTCTCCCCCGCAAACAAAGGGAAAACCTCCCTAAGGTGATGAGCCCGTAGCACGATGTCCTCCCCATTCGGTGGGAAGTGGAGCATGGTGAGCCCGTGCACGGCCATACGCCGGAGATCGCTCTCGGATAGCAATGTTGACCCCTCGCTCTCGGGAGATTGGTCTTCTCCTCGCAGCAGCTCGATCGCGCCGCTCTCACAAGCGCCGTGATCTCGATTCCGCCGGTTTCGTGCACCGCCACCGTAGCTCTATGTGAACTGCCGCCCTGAGGGCCGCCCGCCGAATGAGCGTGCACACCGTACCGACTCAATTGCTCCGCATTTGTTGTGCCGGGGCGCACCGCTCGGCGTTCGTTCGCGAAGATTGGCCCATGGCCGCCGGCCTACCGGGCCCCCCCCCGGGAGGATGGACCGAAGGCCGGCCGGCCGCACCGAAGTGGCCATATCACGGCCCGGGCCGGCCCGCCGCGTGGTCCGTTCGTGGAAGGGGCGCCGACCGCCCAATCGGTGGATCGGCCGGATAGATATAAGGGGAAGAGGATTCCCGGGATGTGGCCACGGGTCAACCGATGGTACCACCGCCGCAAAGACGGAGGTGACCTCCGCCCCGTGGTCACCGCCGAAAGTTCCCGACTGGGCGAATCGACACAAAGGGGTCGATGAATTGGACGGATCGGGGGAGGTGGCATGTGGTCTATCGGTGGAGGCGTGGATGGAGTGAAAAGAGGTGGAGGGAGACGAAGGTTGAGGAAATTCGCCGGACACCGCCGGCTTCCTCCGAATCAGTTGCCGAGGGCGGAGTGGCCGGTGGATCATCCTCCGTAAGATCTACCACCGGATCCGTGACCGTAGTGCGGCCCTTTGGATGGAGGTGGGCCTGAGGAATCGGGCTCGAGGTCTTGCTCAACGACGTGATGAGGGGGTGGCGTAAGTGAACAGGGTGTTAGTGGGAATGGGGGAAATGAGGGGGCGTATCGGAGAGACCACGGACTCATTAATACGAAATTCAAAGAAAAAGAAGGAAATATAGGGGCACCACTTGAAACAACTCGGGTTGCCACATTGAGTCGCCGTGTTCGTCGCCGAAATGCTCGACACAGGGACCATCGATTCAGCAGTCCCAAGGCCCCACTGCATCTGTTGTCTCCGCCTTAACTTGTGAAGATCCCCCACGGCCGCGACAGTCAGCTTTGCGCCCTCATCCCCTCAAAATTGTACGGGATGATTCGTCATGGACGTGCCGGACAACCCCCGCCACGCAGACCTCCCCGTGGAAAACGTTGTCGCTAGCCGGGCGCGATGGGCGCCATATGCAGGTGTGCGGCACGCAAGTTGGCCGCACAGTGCGTGGCCGTGGGTCGTACCCAAACCACACCGTTCACCGTATTCATCCACAGGTGCCGGGCACCCGTCGGGCCGGTGAGTGACCACATCGGTCATCATCCCATACCATGCCCGAACGCTTCTTCGTTCACCCGCTCGTGCCGGGATCCATGGACACCGCGGTGGGGTGTATTTCATCGCCGTAGGCCGGGCGATGGTCGTCTCCGCCTGATCCTGACAGGGAGGAAGGTGCCATTTCCACATGGCGAACGCCAAGATCAAGCATCGATAAATAAACTCGGTAGTCCGCTTGTAGTTGTCTTCGCAAGCCGCGAAGAGTTCCTTCAACACAAACGAGCTCCAATTCAACCCGGCTCCTCGGAGACGCAATGCTCCTCGCAATAGAAATTGTGTCCGCAGTGCACTCTCCTTCGTGTAGTGGCGCATGGTCTGGCTGGCGATCGCAGCAAGCGAACCGTATCTCCGGTACGTTTATCAAATCTATCTTGGCACCTTTACCACCGCGAGTGCCATACTTGGTGTAGAGGTCCGCGCGGCCCGACTTCCGGCACGCTTGGAGGATGTCCTGCCCACAAGGGAGACATCTACACCGTTTGAGATAGCCCCGTAAGTCGATTAATGTCCGCGACATGTACTGGAATTTTCATTAAGCCACATGGACCCGTTCACCCGACCGAGGAGGAACCGGTAATATCATAGAACCGGTCCCGTGGTTCCGAAGACGCGGAAGACTCCTCAAATTCATCAAAGTCGACCGCCGTAGGCCCTGGACCTCCTGGAACGCATCCGACCGTTGGCTTCGGTCTGTGCGTGTAATGGTGTTCCATGTATATTTGCCAATGGAGGTGAGGAAACTCAAATTTCTACCTGGACAAGTTGGCGTCCATACATGGTGCATTGTCATACTCGTCGACCGCCGACTCTACACCTGAATTCTCGCTATCTAACGCCGGTTCAGTGGACCGAGAGGAGAGCTCTCGCATCTGCGCGCCACCGATACTCTGGACGATTCTTCCGTAACTCTTTCGGTGCTGGCGGTGCTCGACATCGCGAATGCTCCGAGTCGCCGCAACTTCCAAATTGAACGGGTTCGTCATCCCTTCGTCGTATAGCCTTCATGCAAATTGGGCCATCCGTCGGGACACGCGCGAGTCGATGAGACCTGCTGGACCCGCAATTAATTCTGCTATCTTTCGCTCGCGATAATCGTGCGATCAATCGCAGTGCCCGGCATCCGGCGTGTCGATCCCGCGTCATGGGGAGATGGGCGACTCGACTTACCGAGGGAACCGGCGGTGATGGCAATGATTACTTGTGATGATTACTCATTCATTAAGGGAATTTATGACCAAATCTCGAGCGATCCTACGACCGACAAAAGGACCGACTCGAAAATGACTTGGGCCGACACCGGCACGAGGATAGATCTTACGTGCACGACACGCCGGATCGGGAGCGTGCCGACATGCCGGACCGGCGTCGCGACACGCCGGACCGGCCCGCTCGACCGCGCCCAAGGGGACGGCCCCGCAACCGACCGGTTATTTGACCGATTACCGACACCGGAAAGACCGCCCACATTCATCCCTATTGTGGGAGAGTTATTCAACTACGCTATTTCACGTTCTCTTGCGAGAGTTATTAATGAAAAGTGAGAAGGTACCTACTCCCGGTAGGGTTTCGTGGGTGCGCCATTCACCCACCCAGAAGAACCGTACTGGCCCAATTGGGCACGAATCCGCGCCCGAGTCGCCATCTCGAAGGAAAAAATACGGTCCCAACCAAAGGCATCCGGGAGCTTGCCCGGAAATTTCGGAACCTACGTCGTACGTGAACTTCTTGCCGCCAACTTGGAAAGCTTTAGTTTTAATGTGGGCGCTGCGCACGCGCCGGCCGGCCTTCTCAACCCTTCCTGTGGAATTCTCGCGTGTAACCGAGCCTCATCCAGCCTCCCCGTAGCTCCCCGTAGGCGTTCCCGAAGGACGCCTCTTCCGAGAAGTGAAGGGACGTTGTGATCAAAAGGCCGGGGTGACGGTGAACCTTCCGCCGGGAATCACAAGCCCCGCCCATACACCACCGAATGCGCCCGGCTGGTCAAACGTTTTAACGTGGTCCCGTAAGCCCATAATGCCGTGTAGCCGCTCATCCCAATCGTCCCGCCTCGAGCATTGCAAATTTTAGTCAAGCCCTTTTCAAGAATCTTAGTCAAGGCTTCCACCCCATCATCGTCCGGCGGCAAGGGCCGCTTTGTGATGCCGAATCATAAATGTGTTCAATGCTGACTCGACCGTGGCATTAATGAAATGCGCACTCGATCAGCCGGTCGTTCGTGCGCCAAAGCGCCGATGATGTGTTCAAAGATGAACCGAGTAGCGGTCTCTCGCCGAGCAAGCCGCACCGCCGCCGCCCGCCCCACCGGTGAGGTAATCCGTTGCGTGATGATGTACCGGCTTTTGGAATGGTGAGCGAATGGGTGCGATGGGGCCAACGAAATCAACATCCCACTTTTCAAACGCCGCAACACATGTACCTGGTGTAGCGGAGCTCGTCCCGGCAAGGCCTTCCCGTCCGCCGGGCAAACATCGCAATGCTTCACATAGGCTTTACCGCATGTACCGTTCGCCACCACAGCGCCTTGAAGCACTCGCAGGTTTTGCACCCACATGCCCTCCCGCAACACCGCCGTGACATTCCCACATCACCGCTTCCGTTCATGGTCAAGAACGCACTCGCGCGTCGACCTCACTTAGCCCCAATTTGTACAAATGGCCTCTCGCAATCAATTGGTAGCGTCTGCCGGGCCGGGACAACAAGGTGGCGTTTCGAAGCGGGGTGTAATCCTCGTGGCACCGTCCCGTGGTCGATACGTGGCAATGTCGTTCTGTGTAATCGGCACGGCTTCAACTCGAAGAGGTCGCATCCCGAAGCCGATCGTCCAACGGCCTTCATTCTCTCCCGTCTCCAATCCTCGACAAGTGATCGGACCAACATTCAACACTGTGCTCGACAATCACCTCAAACGTGAACCTCAAAATTAGAAGCCATCGACAGATTCTTCCTTCCAACACAAGCCATTTACCGTATATTTCAATGCGAATGGTCCGTGAAAAATGTAAATTTGCCGCCCAGAAGATAAGGCGTAACTTCTGAGAGAGTACACCATCGGCCAACGCCTCCCCGCCTTGGCCATGGTGTAATTTCTTCTCCGCATTCGATAACCGTCGGCCGGGGGCGAAGAGGTCGTGGTCAACCGTCGTTTCCCGGTTGCGCCAATACAGCCTCCAAGTGCAATTCCTGACGCATCAATGTGCACATGGAATTGCTTATCCTGGCCGAGAACAAGTATGGTGGCTGCCGCCAACTTCTTTCACTGTGTCAAGCGCCTTCCTCGCACTCTCTCTCCGTCCGCCAAAACGCTTCGACTTCCGCAATAGTTTCTCCGTAGGGCCGTGATTTTGGCGGTGTGACCGCGGATAAAACGCCGTAGTATCCCGTGTGCTCGAGAAGTGCCCGCAACTCGGCTTACCGTCTTGGGGGCCTCCATGTGGACGATGACCGCGACCTTGGCAAGATCAACGCAGCACCCCCCTTGCTCTTCGTACACCACATGACCCAAGAGTGTGCCGAATGGTACCGCAAAAATACATTTCTTCAAGTTCAAGGAAATCATGAATTGGCGACAATTCTGGCCGAACATAGCATGCAACAAAGAGGCGTGTTTCTTCAAGCAGTTGTAAACGGTCCAAGCCGTCTTACGTAGACTTCCAGGAACTTGTGAATGTACCTTTAAAGCAAGAATGACAATCCGGAAAACACAAATGGCGTTCTTCGACCAAATCGCATAACATGGTATGCGAATGATCCCCACTCAAAGGTGAATGTCGTCTTTGCTTTGTCTCCTCTACGATGCGCACTCGATGGTAGCCCGAAAACCCATCCGTGAAGGAATGTTTCTGCTTTCCCGCGACATGATCTAGAACTTCGTCGCCGAAGGGAGTGGGAAACGATCATGGATAAGCATTATTCACAAACTCCAATAGTTCACATGCATACCTGCGATTTCCGCTTTGTCCTTCTTGTTTCGATGACAATGGGGCTTACCCACTCCTGGGCTTTCTTCACTGAAAGATGAGACCGCAATGAAGATCTTGTCAATCTCCATCTTAACTTTCTTTGATACGTGGATTCAATCGTAGGTTTGTGAGCCACCGCCCGTTCCCGGCTTCGTAGGTGATGCGCATTCGCCCAAATCTCCTTTCGATCCCCTTCTCGTGTCCGGTGAATCGATGACGCAACAAATATTCCGTGATTTCGTGAGGAGGCCGAAAATTTCTCTCTTGTCGTCTCTCGTCCCGCAATCTCCCACCGCGCGCTAGGTTTCTCCTCCGTTCCAATGTTCAGCTTTAGCTCTTAGGGGCCGCAAATGGACTCCTTCTCGCCGCCCGCTCGCTGCGATGCTCCGCTCGCCCTCCTCACAAAATAGATGCCTAAGGTCCTCCAAACTATCATCCTCCGATCTCTCGTCAATTCGTCGGCAACCGACTCGCGCTTGACCCCGAGCGTGACGCCACCGGCCCGTTACCTGCCCGGGGATGGAGGAAAAATCAGAACCTCCTCGATCCCGCTTGTAGGGCCTCGAGATTCCCCGCGCCGTCTCCCATTCGAACGAGAAGCTTCCGGACGAACTCTTTTCCGCGACCGCGCCGCAGTGGTTCCCCGTTTCCGCTCTTCCTCCAGGTACTGTGCCTCGGGGAATTGTACCTGTGTGAGGACAAACCCGTGGACCCACAACTCCTCGTAAGTACCCGGCGCTACGCCATCGTTCGCACGCCCGCAAATGCCGTTTTCGGCGGCCTGGCCCATGATGTTTAAGTGTAATGCAAAACGGCCCTTCATCCTCTTGAAGCTTTCTGCCCGTTGCAGAATCCGCCACACGCTCCCATCGCAACGCAGTGTTGCGTGATTGTTCCACCATCGTCCCGATGTTGACTTCAAGGCCACATCCAAAAGTGGTATCCGCTTTCCTCCGGGACCGTGTCTTCCACCTTGGAAATAAAAAGTATTCACCGCTTGCATGTTTGATAATGTGGGGTATCCGCGCATCTCGCCCACCATAATCGACTTCCGAGTACGGAGGCACATCTCCGCGTAGTGGTCTCATACCCCTTGTCGCGCGCTCTTCCCACGCGAGCTCCTGATCCGAGCTCCGAGCTCGCACACCCGCCAATCGATAGAGCCGCTTGCGGCCGGTTAATATAATCGTCCCGCTTCCCCGCTCATCTCGACAGAGATGGTCCATCATCCGAGCATCCTCCCGACCGTCCACCGTTTTGTATATTGCGACCCCGACATGTGTCGAGAGTAATGAAAGTGACCCGTACCCCCATCCTCAAAATCATCGGCCTTCGAGGTCGATGATGGCATAATTTCAAAAGCCCAATCAATGCCAAGTAAAGCAGATAGGGATCTCGTCGCCCATGATATCAATAACCTCGAACCGAGATAGGTCTTCACCCCGCAACATCAACCTCGACACCCGAGCTTCCGCCGATTGGAAAAATGCAGCATCGGTTCGCCATCCCGAGTTGGATTGGGGAATGTGCGAGCCGTGGCCTTCCAAGAGCCTCCCATGTCTTTCGCGGCAAAGATATTGATCGCCGACCCCAAGTCCAACATGGTGTCGCCGAGTTGAACCCCGCGACCCGCGTGTTGTCGGGACTCCTGCCGCTCGTTTGTTCCGCTGACACGTTGCACCGAGGGGACGTATCGAGGGCCAGCGTCCACCTCGATCTCTAGGTTCTGTGCCGCGCTCGCTCCATCCAAAGCATGTTTGAAAGGGCCGCCGCGTTACGCCGTTATCAACAACTCGAGGAACAGCTTCGAGCCAATCCTCGACCACAAGAGTCCGCGACGTTCTTCGCCCGGACTCGGCCGCCCGGGCTCCTCCAACCTTCCCTCGCTCGCGCAACCGGGCGAATGCCTCAACCGCCTCCCCGGAAATACTCTTCCGGACTTCGGGCTCGATCACTCCCTTTTGGGGATGCCGGCACGAACCCTCAGGCCGGCTCCTTCTCGTGGGCATCCTCGCCGTCTTCTTTTCCACCCCTTGGTTACTATCGCAACATTCCTCGCATGTCATGTCATTCTCGCATTCTTTCCGCCCCTTTCTTTCCGCTCTCTCGCGACCGATGCCTTTCTATGTCTTTACTCCGGCTTTTCCCCAAACCTTCTCTTCTCGATGTCTACGTGTTCTACTTTCTCGTTTTCTCGCCGTGTTTTTCTCATCTACACTTATATCTCGCTCGATCTCCGCCCACGAGTGCTTCCCCGCGCCACCTGGTAGCTCCGCAACTCCCGGTCGTTGCGTTTGCCGCGTTGCCATGTGTATTTATTCCGCAACTCAAAAAGAGTCAAAGTTCAAAATGTCTTGGCCAAGAGTTCAAAACTTAAACAAAAACAAGGGCCCCAACATTATCAGTTTAAATTGGCCTTCAAGTATAATGATAAATATGAGAAACATGCAGGTCCAAAGTGGAGTCATTTTCCAGCAAACGAAGCAACGATGGAGTTGCTACAATCAGTCTCCAAGTGGGAGAATGGTTGGTGTGGAGCCTAATTATCATCCGGATTCATAGGTCTTTGTTTCAGCCATATTGTATACCCTAGGAAGACTATACACCCCTCCACGTGGGGGGAACTTGTCTCCCCCCCTGATGGGTGGGACTTGTCCCGCCCCCCCCTCGTGGGGGTTCAGGGGTAGTGCCCCTAAAGCTAAAAATAGATGTAAATTTTCCTTGTAAAATATTTTAATTTCATAGTCAATCTCGGCCGTTCATTAGGCGGATTATTTGATGATAGAATTTATGTTTAATTTTGGGGTTTATTCCCTAGAAGGAAACCCCTCTGTTTTATGAGGGAATTGTATTGAGACTGTGTGTTGAGAGTGTATTCTTAGCAAGAAATATAAAGGGGGACTACAAGAGAGAGTAGAGGATATTGCAACAGATTTGTTGTAGGTTGTGACTCTTCATTTGCTAGATAATATAAAGGAAGGTTTGTTTGTCTCTTCGTGGATGTAATCCAATTTGGGTGAACCACATATATGTGTGTCTCTCTTGTTTTGTATGTTTTCTGTGTTTGTATTTCCGCATATTTTTATGTGTTACATTGCTCTGTAATATATAATTTTCTAACAAACCTGAATTCCTTCTTTAGAGAGAAAGATTCCTAAAACAATCCATTCATTCATAAATAATTGGCACTTTTCAGGGCTCAAGGAGAGATTCATCTCTATACATCTTTGAAAAAAATTGCATAGGTTTGAGAGAGCTTCTTGGAAGGCATCTCCATAAGGTGTGAAATAATCCATGTAAATCTCTACTGAATCATGTACAATCTTAGAGAAAATGATTTATACAACCATTTGGAAAGTGGCATGGGCATTACATAGGTCGAATAGAAGAAACCTATAAGAAAAGGTCCCCCATGGGTAAGTGAAACTAGTTGTATTATCATGGTCCTTGAGACTTATTTGTATCTGATTATACCCAATGAATCCATCTAGAAACAAAAAAAAAACTTATTCCCTGTAAGATCATCCAAAACTTGGTCACTAAAAGGAAAGGAAAAATGATCTTTCTTGGTGGCTTTATTAAGTTCTCTGTAATAAATTCAAACTCTCCTTTTTCTCTTAGTATAAATTTTTTAGATAAGTATACCAAAATACTTCACTTAAACCACTAGTGAAAAATAACCCTAACAAAAAAAGTGGCTGCCATTATTCTCTTCAGGTCTGCAAAACAAATATTAAGGACCTCATAACTAATAACATGCAAATAAAAAGAAACATTTAAAAAAAATATTATATTAGAAACCAAATGGAAGTATGATAAACAAAATTTTATTATTAAAAATGTTTACTATTGGAAATATATTCACTACTGAGTGGGGGGTGAATCAATAGTGATGGCCTTTATACAAAATTTCACTAAATTAAACTTTTGCCACAATGTTTATCATCCATGCACATTCACAACATTGGCTCATAAAAACATATAAGCAACAATAAACTGAAATCATAACAATCATGAGAAATAAACATGAGAAATATAAGCATGCACACATAATAACACACGTATTTCTGGAGGAAACCCTTTCAGGAGAAAACAACCCTGCTACTGCTACGCTGCTCAAATCTTCTATTAATCTGCTCAAAAAATTTACATGGATCAACTTACATCCATAAGCCTAAAGACTTGGCTTCCTCTACAGTATGCTAGCATATATAAATTCAGAACTCTGTTTCTCTTGTGGATTTACAGACTACCATCCACTGGAAGATGTTGGCTTGATGGGGCCTAGACCTAGGTTCAAAGTGATTGTGCAGTCCAACAAAACCCACTATTATCGGCCATTTCGGCAACAATAAAATTGCGGAGACCCAAGTCTCACCCGAGGCAATATAGGGGGATGATAGACCCAGGTTTTTGCATCCAAATGGATAGAGGATGGTGGCTTTAGGTCTTTTCCTTATTACAAATATTCGCAGGTCAGGTCTATCAATAATATAGGCACTATTCAACACATTTGATAAAATTACAATAGACTGCACGATCTTACTTAGTCATGCATTAAATAAAGTAAATAACCATAAACAAGACTGTGTTATTCAATTACATATCAAAACCCTTATTCAACATAGACATTCATAAAAAGTAAGCAAGATGAAAACACATCAATATAACTAAGATCTTCTCAAAAATTCTTTCATTAATGGCCAAATCTTTCCCGTACATTTAGTTTCACCATATGCACACAATTGCAGGGGTCTACGAACACAACTAAAGAATTAAAAAGGTTTCCACACACACATCTGCAGGAGCCTTTCATCTAACCCAAAAAACAGACTCAAAAAAATATTACATCCAAATACATCTCATAAGATCTATTATTTAAGCTTTCTTTCCTTATTTTCACATATTACATCTTATATCTTATGAATTCTATCTAGACTCCTTATATATTTTTGGAAATTACAATACCATGGTCCAAAATCATGGGAGGAGTCCAACATTCATAAAATATCCCATCCCATTACATAATAAGGGGCTTTAACCCACCCTAAAGCCCCTTTGACTCAAAATATACTCCACACTGCGCGCTCTGCTCCTCAATCTTGTTGCTTTCATCGACAGGATCCCATCTCCAATAGCCCCTGAACACAAAACTGTGACTCGTCCTAAGTCACAAAGTTGGTGCACCATTTATATTCGCTTTGATGTTTCTCAAGGAATCCTTCAATAAGGGAACACCTTCGACGCACTTCTTTTTAAACTCCCTAATCTCTCTAAGAAGTGTCTTTGTAACCTTCTTAGCTACCTTCTGCTCGAATCCTCTTTGGGTCACATGCATAGCCTTCAAATTATTTTCCATAGTTTGGGAGAGCTAGCTGGCCTTAGCTTCCCATGGTTTTAGTTTGTCAGTAAGTAGCTTCCCCTTTCTTCACAACTCATCAACCTACTCATATAATAATTTTCCCTCTTGGAGATGGGTAAGCTGATGCATTAGTGATAAGGTATTAGCAATGACCTAAATTTGATCCATTTGTTCCCACTTTTCGCGCACTTCGGCCATTATATTTTGCACTCGAGGGTCCTCCTATAGTGACATCCATACATCAACAACTTCCCCATATACATGCACACATTCTTGTATGCAGGACTCAACTTGTTCTAAGGAAAATTTCATCTATATTGTGCGCTACTCCCAGATTTCTGTAGGAGTACCCAGTTGTAATTGCATCTGCAACTCAACTATCTTCATCTACATTTATAAGAGCACTTCTCCCACTTTGTTCTTAGAGTCCTTAACTTCGGTGGCCAGCTTGGCCACTTTCTCTTCTGGTGCAACTGCAGCCTGAATCAGGAGCTCTGGCAGCTCGCTACATGCTTTAGAGATAGCCTCCTCCAGCTTCTATCGTTGTGCTGCCTTAGCCACACAGTATTGGATAGCAAGCTACTTTTCCTTAGCCATGCTTTGTCATTCCTTCCTAACATCTTGAATTATGACGAGGGCCCGCTATTCTCTGATCTTTATTTCCTCATCAACGGCCTGGTGGATTTCATGTAAAGCCTACAGTGGCATCATAGAAAGATTCATATTTTTATTTTGCCAGAGTTACACTTGCCTTAGCTGCTCTGCTATGTCAAAAATCAGTGTGATTGCAGGGATAGCCATCTCGTGAGTATCAGATGTTAGCACCAACTCATGTGTAGTTGTGCTTGTACTGGCTTGTGCTCCGCTTGGTTGAACCATGATTGCTTGTAATCTACTTACGCTCACCTGCACCTGCAAGTCTTGCAAGCCCTTGTGAATATCAGCCAACAATTTCTTATATTTCTCTTAAATACTGCAACATAAGTTCTTAGTAGCTTGCTTCACAGTATCCCCAATTTCATCGAGGTCCCCTTTAGTAAGGACCATATTTTCTAGACCAGCAAACTTATTAGATTTCACCTTCTTTCTCACGCCACCCTTTTGTGGCTATCTTCGCTTGGTGGTAAAAGGGGAAGATGGATCTATTTCAAGATTTCCTCTAAGAATACCATCTCCTCCTGTGTCCAAAATCTCTGTGTCAAGTTATTTCTCAGTCACGAACATGACGGAAGTGTTATTGAAGCCTAGCCTGTGAATGATTTATCCCCAACCCACCATCCAAAAAATCTATCTATGTGAATCCATTCCATCCGATTCGACCCAAGCGCGTCAGATAACTAATTAAGTTTCATAAGTGAGACAGTAAATAAGTTCATGCTAGCTTAGTGGGCTTCACACCACTCATTCCTTCCTATGTCATGCCTTCAAGAAGTAGAGTTAATCAATTTCTCAGCCAGTGGCTAATGATGGCTTCAACATCTTCTTCTTCGACTAGGTACGAAAGCTCGTACTAGACCCCAACGAATTCCTTCTTTGCCTGGATGTGTATGGGATGAAATTCCACTTTGAACTCTGCTACTTGTCGATACTGCTCCACAATTCTTGGTGATATCAAGGGCTTTTGGTTAATCACTATCTGCAAACTCATCTCAAATCCTACCCAGAAAAATTTATTATCCATAACCCTCGATGGTTTTGTCGAATGCCACACTGAATCATATATGGCTGCTTCACAGAGATTGGGGTTCGCGGTGTTGAATTGCGACTCCTCAAGTTCTATCCATTCAATTAATGCAATAAGAATCAGGAGGCATGCGTAGTGTAACTACTTGCCTTCTTCTTGTGTTGCTCTACAATCGATGACGAATTCAATACATAATTATCTTGCCTTGTTATATACTATGCCCTTGGTGTACTCCGCAACTAAGGCTATGACAAGCACAGAAGCCTCCTCTCCATGAATTTTCCTCATAATCTTCCCTACAAGAATGTGCACAATGAAGCGTGCAGTTCTATTTGAAATGGAGTTAATTAAATAACCTTGGGTTCCCTTCGTCAGCTCGTAGTCATTATTCATCTTAACCACGAGCTTCTTATCTTGGCTACTGCCCACAAAAACCTCTTCAGGGTCTGACACAAGGCAAGGAAGGGTCGTAATTTTCCTTAAGAGCATCTAAGTAATGGGGATATTCTTCCCCAGCCACAAACAATCATCATGCACTAAGGCAAGCAATTGGCACACACAAATAGTGTTGATAGTACTGTGCTCGAAGTGTGGTACATATAACATGTTGAGTATCTCATCCTCTTGGCCCTTCCCCCATTTCATTGGCTCCAATCACGTTATTCCTCCTTTATAGGCCTATTGATGCAGATATATGTTGGGCTTAAACTATGGGTATTTTCTCTAATCATTAAAATCCCAATATTCCATTCTGAGCTTAGGCACCTTGGCCAGTAACTCTCCTTCTACTGACACCTCATCTAGAATCAATGGTGTAAACACCTTGTATTTCACTACGTCTGGGTCTTTCACCATCTTCTTAGCCTCCAAATTCTAGGGAAGAATATATGGAGGCAACCTAGAGATAGGCTCAACCTCCTCAGCATCAATCTCATCTGGTACTTCCTCTACTTCGTCGTCATCCAATTCTATCTCCATGGAATTTTTCTGTTGATCCTCAGCTCCCTCACTCTGTTGTTCCTTTGGGATTTTATTTCGGGGCAACGACCTTATAATTTTTTTCTTAGGCTTCGCGGATGGTGCTACACCCATAGTCATCTGCCTTTTGGGCGACCTCGGCCCTGTGGTTGTTACTGGTGGTGTGGCTTTCATGGTGTGATATACTCCTGGAATGAATGTTTGGCTGAGCCCTACCTCGATCAAGGTATCTCTAAATGCTTCAAAAATATACTCCAACATGCAACAACTTACTCAGTTCTCTTGAAAACAACAAATATTACTTCTAACACTTAGTGGGTAAAGTGATCGAATAGGGAGTGAGATCCCTTTTTTATAGAAAATTTTGAATCCAAACCGCATCATCACATTTAGATACTCCTCATAAATTTAAATTTGGCAGAAGATCCACCTAGATATTCCCACTAATTGCATCCCTCCTGATCCTTTTAATAACCAAGTCATTGTCTAATAAACTTTTACTGATCCAACGGTGATATTTTGGATGAAATCCACGATACTCACTCCCTTAGCGAAGTCCTTCCTTCCTTGGCACAGAAACCTACAACTGCACCTACCTTTAGACTATTTCATAGTACTATGACTGTGATGAAGCCACCCTTCAACAAAATCCTTCTGCGTCTGTTCATCTTGGTACCCATAGATCTCGTCCCCCAACACAAGCTTGTTGGCAGGGTCTTTCCAATCAGGCTGTAGCAACAACCTTCAATCCTTGCTAATGTGAAATATTTTTGCTTTAACTTCTTGAAGAGCCTCATTAATTCACTCCCAACCATCATAAAAGCCACGTGCTAATAATAGTGTCTCTATGTTCTCATCCCAATCTATGGTTACATGCAGCGACTCTATTTTAAGATACCATTGCTGAGGTATCGTATCCAAGGGATGCAAGAACATGTGCACCCATTTTGTCTGACGTTCGATGCCCCAAGATTCAGTCCAACAAGTTAAGTGAACGTGAGGATCCTTCTAACCATCATAATTCTCCATGATATTCATGTCAACCTGACCAAATCTCAGCCATATCAACTTGCAAAACTCCCTCCATCCTTCTAAACTTTCCTTGTGCGCTCCCCATTATCGGGCTGGAGTAGACCTCAATGCGAAGTCAAAAGCTTCGTATCTATGATCCTCAGGCACATTTTTCTCAAATTCCTCCAAAAACAAGACAAAATTCCCCGTGCCATCATAAAAAGGTAAGTTGTGATAACACAAAGATTTGGTAACTCTGTTACAATGCTTAATGGTTATTTCATGCAAACAATTCTGCTAATGCTACAACTCTTCATCCGAATCTGAAATGCACAAACTATCGCGTTCCCAACATATTATACCATCCATAGTGGGATTAATCCAATTTTCATCCTGCACAGTAAGCTTATATATCTAATCAATCTCAGCATCCCCATACTCATGTTGGATAGGCTTTGTATAGCGCACCTTTGGAAAGATATAATGGCACAATAACTCATGTACCATTATTTTCAAAGATCATTTGTTTCTTCTTCAAGTTGATTATAGCATCCATGTCGTAAGTGCAGTCAAATCCCAAAAGTGTAGGATTTGGATTGCTATCATCAATGATCTCAATCACTTCGAAGTCGAACAACATGCCATCTCCATTAATATCTATGCTAATCCCCTGCAATCACCCCATAGGAATGATATTTTGCTGATTTCCATCCTCAGCTGAATTGGTACCATTGTAGCTTAGGCCTTCCCATCCTCTCCAATGTTTGATTTGGAAGAACGTTGGCATCTGATCCTAGATCCATAACGACTTGATCCATCTCATAATCTCTAATCTGTGTAGTCAACGCATCTCCTGAATGATTCTTTTCATGTTCCTTTATACTTTTTTTACTGCACATTGTTCCAGCTGCAACCTTTCCTTCCCAATGCAGTTATCTATCAGCTCCTGCAACCCTTCTACAACTCCCTTGTCCCTTAGCAATTTCACACATGTCTGCAAAAAGGATTCCAAGATAGACTGATCAACTTCATTTACTTTGACATTCCCCTCAGGCTTGTTCTCTAATGGAAGCAGTTGTCTTTGCACAGTAGGTGGCGAAGCTTTAGGAGTCATAAATGTCTTCCTTTATTCCATGAATGTTTCTTTCTCACGCTAAATGTTATCACTCAGAAAAAAGTGAAACATCATTTGACATAGTCTTAGAGGTTCATGTGTCAAATGTATGATCATAGAATTCATTTTTAATTACTTGGTAAAGGAAAATTTAAAATTTTTCTTATTAGCCTATCCTAAGGTCCAAACCCACCCCCATTCAAGTATTTTTATGTCACATCAATTATTATTTCTTGGCATATTTCATTTCCCAAGCTTACAACTCCAAAAAGGTCATTTTAGCTAAGAATTCCTACTCTTGTAGCGAATTACACAGAAAAATGCACTTTTCGCTACGAAACTGCTAATACTTTCGTAGAGAAACTGCCTAGAAATACACTAAGTACGCTACGAAAGGAGGTATTCCTGTCTCTCTTTTCAAAACAGGTTCTAGGTGTTAATCAATGATTGAAAGGGTTAGGGTAGATGCCATTCGAGTTAGTTAGGGTTAAATCAAGGTACAATGGTCATGGCTGAAGTCATTATTACCTTTTTAAGCATGTATGAGTAATGATTATTCCATGATTTGTCATTGAAATTTTAAAATATTTCCTAATTGATTCATTTGTCATTCTCCGCTCCCTCTTTTCATGTTATTGAGGTTTGGAGAGCTATTTCACTAAGCCTAAGCTATGACTGGCATTTTCAAAGGTTTGTAGGTATCACTGATCAAGCGAGGCGGAGAAGACATAAAAGTACCATTGCTTCAAAGAGGAAGACCAAAAAAGGTGGCCACTATCTCAGATATGAGTCATCAGACATGAACTTGATAAATGAAGACCCAATAGCTTCAGAATTTTCAGAAGAATAGGGTGTTTGCAGTTTTTCCAGATATTACAAGGATGGCATGTGTAGGTTTCTAAGGAGTTTTCCATCAATTTCAATGGGACAACTGCAAAAGTGGGAATGTTGAACCTCACTATAACACCAGAGACTATTGCAGCAGCAACAATAATTCCAAGAGAAGGAGAACAATGGTTCAAAGGTTTCAAATTCAACATGTAGGAATGTAAGGAATTTATCAAGACCAAACATAGTGAGGTTGAAATTACAAATGCCATTCCAAGGAGCTACATGAAATACAACTTCTCAAAGCTACTGCTTATCATTTAGAAGTACTTCACCTGTGAAGGGAGGTATCATATGGTTTATTCTTACCACTTCAGGCTTTTGCTACACTTTGTTGGTAAGAAATCTCTTGATCTACCTTTTTACTTATATAGAATCTTAGCAAAAATGGCAGATAAAGTTCAAGCTAAATCTAAAGGAAATGAAACCTCACTCTTTCATCATGCTTTAATCAAGTTGTTGGTTTTAGAGGAGTTAAAAAGACTAGGCAGAGACTGGTCTTTTTTTTCCATTTGTCAGTGGTTTTGAAGTGGGTGCCATTACCCCTAAAAGAACTACTGAACATAGAGGTATACCATCACCTTCAGTGGCAGAAAAAAGTGAGCCTATAGGGGTAGAGAAAAGTGAACCAGTAATCATGGAAATAGAGAAATTGTAGAAACTTGATACACCTGCTATTTTACTTGCAAAACAAAAGGAAATTGTGAGAAAACCTGCAAAATAACAGCCAAATATGAGTAAAAATGGCAGCAAAAGGATTACAAGAAGCCAAACAGTGGCTAAGGGTAATTTAGAAGACATCTTGCATGCCATTGATATTGAAGAGACTCCCATAGTCCAAGCCGAGGATATAGATGAGGGAGGAAACAATCTCAAGAAAGCCAAATCAACAAAGAAGTTAGAGTTTGAAGGTGAGGATGCAGGTTTCATGTTTCAAGATAGGAAACCCATGACAAGACATGCTAGAAAACTCTTGGAAAGTATTAAAGAAGTTCAGAGGGTCACTAAAACTATCTAGCCACCACCAAGCATCATTGACCTTTCATCACCTGCAAAATAAGATCCAATCATCAAGCAAAAGAAAGGAAAGGAGGAAATCATTGAAAAAACATATATTGAGGTCCTTGAGGAGAAGTTGAAGTTAGAAAATCATGAAATAGAAGTCTTGAAGAAAGAGGCAAGGAAACATAATGTTCAAAAAGTGCAATTTGAGAAAATTAAAGAGATTTGGTGAGAGCAGGTTGATAGTGTGTCAAAGACCTTAGATGACACACAACAATTAATCAAATGGAATAAACCATTGAGAGGAGAGGTGAAGCATGTTAGAAGAATGAACCTGCACTTGAAATATAGAAACAGAAAACTGAAGGACCAAGTGAAAGACCTCCAAGAGCAGTTAGAATTGATCCATGAGGAGCTAGAGAAGAAGGGCTTAAAAATGACTGTAGTGGAGGAAATCCATAGCTCGACTTATCATTAATGAAGAGGAAACACCTCAAGGCTCTTAAGTTGAGTTTGATTATGTTTTAAGAGGTTAATGGCATGTTAAAGACCAAGTTTTTACAACTAGAGGTTACCTTTTTGAGACAAGGCCAAAATTTAGAAATTGCACAGTTTTTCATAGTTTCGTAGCGTTTCCTAGGCTTGCAGCCAGGAAAATGCTACGAAAATTTCTGTAGCTGTATTTTTGCTTCTAAAACTAGTTTTTTGCAGCTTTCAAGAAGGTGAAATGGTATTGATGATGTGTCAGGTCATGATGGACACCATGCAAGAGCAAAGAAGCAGAAATTTTGAGTGGAAAAGCCATTTTTGGGACACTACGAAAGAACATTACGAAACTGCCCTGTTTTCATAGCGAGCTATTTTTGAAGGTTTCTGAGTAGTTTAAAAGCATTTTTGGATAGATGGACACATCCAATAGGTCAAGGGACCTTTCTACCAAACATCTATGACTTGAAGACCATGCAATGGAGACAAATCATCAGTTGAAGCTTTCATTGAAGATAGGGTCTTGTTTTCCTGAAAAATAGGGTTTGGTTCCATATGTTGAGGAGGATATTTAAGATGTCAAGTAATGATGAGATATGTCATAGCCTATTCAAACATGTGAGGCTTAGTTGTCAGATATGTAACTCTTTTTAAATATAAGGTAGTTTGATGTAATAAATAGGAGTTTGAGTCCTATTACGGAAAGGTCTGTTTTAGAGTGTAGTTGTCATTTTTTGAGTAAAAGACATGATTTTATATTATGTAAGGTGTCATAGGAAGAGTTCGATGAATCTAGCCAAGATGCAGATCATCTCTAATGTAAGAAGGTCTATTTAAGGTCAAATTATCGAAGTTGTAAAGGGTTGGAGATTTTTTGCACCATATGTTGTTTTATATAATTTGACTAGTATCAGTAATACAGAGGACTTCTTCTTGACAGACCTGAGATTCTCATGGAGTTTTTGATGCCTTTCTAATCAATATCTTTATGTGTACTACTGGCAGTAGATTTCATCTTTATTACTCAGAATTCATATGTGTATGCTCTGAATTCCTTTATTGATGAAATGATTGTGTTGCCCTATGTTCTATGTGTGATTTTCCTTTATTAAAAACTCTTATCTACCTTAGATTCCATGTCAAGAAACCTTGCCACTGAATCTACTGATTTTTTGACTCCATAAGCCCAATGGTTGAAAGCCTGCATTCTTTCCAACCTACATACACAAAAATCAAGTTATTTTTCAAATAGAGTTAGCCATCTAATCCTATCATTATCTAATATCATAAACCCCTTTGAGAGAGCCCTCCTAGACTGAAGAGGCTAAGCTTCAGTCAAAAGCTAGTTTGAAACAGTTACATAGAGTTTTCTAATCAACCGCTAAACAATGCAAATTTGTGATAACACTGCACATTAAATCCAACATTCTTATCTTTAGCTTTCCTTACCTAGGTCTTCATCATAGTATTTTTTCCTTTTGCATGATCTCCTCCAGTATTCACACCACTGCGCGTTACTATGTTAATGCTTGGATATGCCTAGCACAGTTCATCCCTCATCATTTGTATTTTTTGAGTAAGCTTCTAGTTGCACTTCTCTTGCATTTTAACTAATAAAATACGATAATATTCGATTTCATGACCAAATTCTCGACAATACTTACAGGAAGCAGTAGTAGGATTCTGGAAATACCCAGAAAAATGTCCAACCTATCTGGAGTTGTAACATATCATATGACCTTGTCCACAACCTGTGCGTCCTCCTCGACCACACCCTCGACCTAGAAAACCTCCTTGTACAGTCAACAATCATGAAGCTTCGTGGCCTTCGATATGCACAAGGACTATTATGCATCATTAGAACATAACTCTTACAATGTTGCTCATCATCTCCCACCAAATTGCATAAATTGCAGAATAATTGTTTTGGTGATCTGATAAACTTTTGAAGCAGGTGACAATATTCTGTGGAATGTCTTCTTGCAAATTTTCATAATCTACACCATACATGGGGCCCTACACTTGGCCCTGCGCTCACTCCAGGCTTCAATGGACTCGACAACCCAACATTCAAATATTCTCTATAAATAGGGCATTGGTCTTTATAGTGACCCTCTGCTTTGCACTCGATACACCAAACTTTCGAACTTATATCAGATTGAACCTCCTTTCCATTTTTCAAATCTTGGAGCTCCATATGCAAGCTCCCCAACTGATTTTGAATCTGTTGCACCCCTATGCTTGTATCGACTATTGACGAAGCTTCCAACGTCATCATTATCTCCAACGATTTAGCCTGAGTAGAAATATTTTGTTGTGATAATGAAAATCTGAGATGAGGTAACAACACAATAATGAACCATTCTCTGTGTTGTTCATCTGGGATCTTAAAACTGATTTGGCTCAACAACATCTTAAAACGTTGATCTACCTCCCATACAGTCTCAATAGCTAGCTACTTAATCTCCTTGATCTCTGTGATAAATTGGGACTGCGACTTTGGTTTCTTGAATTCAGCATTCAGTGCGATCATTGTCTTAGTTGTAGAATAGTTTGAATTCGTTGTAACATATTTAATGTACCAATCCAATGCTCTATCTTGCAGTGCGGTAAGAAACTGTGATTTCTTCATATTTTCATCTGTAACATTCTGCGAAATCCATATCGCTTCTAGCACAAAACAGAACTGTTCAAGATCATCTCTTCCCTTCAACACATAAATATTTTGGGGTTGGGCCATGGTGAATGGGGGAGGTGGAGATGGAGGAACAAAATTGGATGGAGTGATAATGGGGGTGGAAGGCTGGGGATCTCCGTAGTGCTTTGCTGAATTTTAGATCTCAAACTTATTAGGGTAGCAGGGTTTCTTTCTCTTTCTCCAGACCCAAACAACGAAATATATTCCTTTTCAACGTACGTACCCGAAATTTTTCTAAACCTTTTTCCGCTTTGCATAACACAAGGTTCTATTTCTTCACACATCAATCTGAGCGCATTCGTAGTATACCCTTTTCACATAATAGCATTCTAATCCAAAACTTTAGTGAATTCAAGTACTTACCTCTAAGGCCTTTGAATAAATTATGCTCTTATTTGTTATAAAACACAAAAGTTTTGATCATGAACTCAATGATAAACCCTCTAGGGATACTATCTATCCAATAATCAACAACTCTCGCGATCTCGTTATTAATATTTTTTAGCTTCTCAATTAGATCTGGGGTCCATGTAGTTAGCTGATTATTAAACCGACCCATCTATGCAACTAATCTTGAGATCCACTCGTACAACTCACTAGAAAATGACGTGAAAAATATCTTGTATTGATATGTATATATATACTTCTATGACCAATGATTAGTTGAGATGCGTGGTTTCTATTTTCTTGCACAATTACTCACATTCTTTTAGACTTCCCAATTTTTTATCTCTTTCTTAGATAGATTCCACATCCAACTATCCCTCTGTTAGATCCTGATCCTGGCAACGACACAATTTGTTGGCTTGATGGGGCGTAGACCCATGTTAAAAGTGACTACACAGTTCAATAAAACCCACTATTACAAGCCCTTTCAGCAATGATCTAGTTGAGCAGACCAAAGTCTCACCTGAGGAAGTATAGGGGGGTGCTAGAACTAGGTTTATGCATCCAAAGGGATAGAGGATAGTTGCTTTATGGATTTTCCTTCTTACAATGCTTCACAGCTCTGGTCTATCAACAATATAGGTGTTGTTCAACACATATGTTGAATGTACAACAAACAATGCGATCTTACTTAGTCATGCATTAAATAAAGTAAATAACCGTAAAAAATACTGCGCTATTTAGTTACAGATAAAACCCTTATTTAGAATAGAAATTCATAAACAATAAGAAAAAATAAAACACATCAATATAACATAGATCTTCTCAAAATTTCTTCCATTAATGGCCAGATCTTTCCCATACATTCAGTTTCACCTTGTGCACATAGCTGTAAGGTTCTATGCACACAGCTGTAGAATTCCTAAGGTATCCACGCACACAACTGCAAGAGCCTTTCCTCTAACCCAAAACACATACTCAAAAAAATCTTACATTCAAATGCATCTCATAAGATATATCATTTAAGCTTAATTTCCTTTTTTTTCACATATTACACCTTGTATCCTATGATTTATATCTAGACTCCTTATATAGGTTTGGAACTTACAATCCCGTGGGTCAAAACCATGGGCAGTGTCCAACATTCACAAAATATCCCATCCCATTACATAATAATGGACTTGACCCACCCCAAAGCCCCTACGAGTCAAAATAGACTTCGCACTACGTGCTCTTCTCCTCGATCTTGCTGCTTTCTTCAAGGGTATCCCATCTCCAACAGAAGCACCCATGACCAAAAATCCTCACTGAACTTCCATTAGACTGTCCAAATCCTATTGTATGGAGAAAAATATCCCTACTATGAATTGGCCAAATCACTATCTATATTGAAGCCTCCACACATTCACTTCCTCCATGTGAACCACGTTTCACAATATTTCAGATTGGGTTTTCAATTTTCTCAACATGAGAAACCCAACAACACCATTTTTCTGACACAAAATATGAATCATAAAACTGACATGGATAAGGTATTTTCTTCACTACTTCACACACCAAAACACCACTCTCAAACATAATTCAATCTCCCAAATTTTTGCCACAACCAACACAATCAATATGAATCTTCTTCTCAACTCTAACTCTAATTTTGGCTCACAAATATTTGATATATATCTTCATAAAATATGTGAGCAGTTGCTGCATACTCTACTTACTCACACTTTTCTCACAATGGCATCCTTAATCACCCACCAAGAAACCAACCAAATAGACTCAATGTCTTCTTCTATTTATCATTTTTTCTGTGTTGAGTCACACAGTAAATGCTACAGGATATGGAAGACTCAACAACTCTGTTCACATGCTTCAAATTTGGTTGATATATACTTCTTGACCAAATCAATCACTAAATCCACTAGGCCTTTGATATATTCAACCTTGATCAACTTCAAGAGGCCCCACAAACATTTCCTACCATATGTTAAAAATTTCTGATCAATAACATCGCCACAACACCAAAATTAGCTAATCAATGCGAGAAATGCAGAGAAAAAATAATGAAAACACCTAAGTCAATACCTTAGCATTGGAATCCATGTGACTGGGGCTATAACATCTCCCTTTGGCTTCTATGCCAACAACTAGAGCTTAAAACCACTTCCTTGACCCATCATGCATGCAACTATGGAAGAGGAGACTTGAAAACATGTTTCCTCAGCTCAAAACTTGCCTAAACTTCTTCCATAGATTGAAAAACCTATGTATGACCTTTGGAAGTCTCTAACATCTTTGTAACACTTAACCAAGTCATTGCAGCAACTCCATCATCATCCCAAGTCAAACTAGGTTGACTAGGATGCCAACCAAACACCATACTAAGCAACTGAGCCATCAAACTTAACTACAAACACTTTGCCATCAATATGCAGCTCCAAAACCTATCAGGCATCCTCCAACACCTACAAAACCATCTCAATCATCCAAAAACACATGTATGTCCTCTCCAAGACCAATTTATAACATCATAATCATGTGGATGCCTAATTTAGGACATGGAGACCAATCAACAAGGATGCTCAACACTAACGCCTGTCGCAACCACTAACATTTGTATGAAACAACATGATCAAGGAGATCATCATCATGGGAAGACCTCCAAGCTATTTCAACACACCATCATCCAACTTATTATGAAATAGGACCATCTCCAAGCTAGTCCAAGCTAGTAGCCATGCTAAGGACCATATACACATCGTCCATACACAAGCCACGTGAAACCACCTATAAACATGCATATCCAGCACACCTACAACCCAAGCAACCAGGTTGACATCAATGAAAATCAACCACACATCTGCAACACTGAAAAACACGTCAATGCCAACAACCCCCCCCCATTTGGCATTGATGTCAACCCTCTAGTTGAAATAATAATCTGATCAACATCCTCACATTATCCCCCTTTGACAATAATGGAAAATGGCTAAACATGTCAAGGAAAAATGCTATATACTTCTCTACATGCAACAGGATCCATCCTCAAAAACATAAATTCCACGCACAATCATATGTAGGTGATGAATAGTGTAGTGCAAGGCTAAAATATAATAATGCTCCCCCTGGAAGATATGTGCAATAAAATCACCCCAGACATAATCTGTGTCTCAACAAGCAACAACAACCATAACCATCCAAATAGTTTGGGAAGAAACATACAATGACCAATAAACATATCAACACATCATATATATCAACAAAATTTAATCATAATGAATTAATAGACATAACACTCCTCAAGGTAGCATGAAAAAAATTCACAACAATAGTTATCTCTCTTGCTTGAAGAAACAACAATAAAATATCTCATTCCCATGGAAGAATGATAATAAGAAAGGTCGACAATAAAAAAAAAAATCCATGTCATAGCTGCAATAGCATATCATATCACCAAAACATAGCAAAAAAAACATAATTTAATCTACTAACAACAACAACACTGATCAACTCCATAGCAACAACAAAAAATATCCAACAAACCCTAAAAAACTCAATACATCCTCTCCACAATGTACTTTCCAGCAGCAGAAAACTCATGCATCACCAACAACAATGCACATCCCTATGAAGTAGACATGGAAGCAACAAATCTATGATGACAGGTCACGATTGTATGACCAACCATACTCCACTAACATATCCATGGCTAAATATGCACTGATATACATAGCTTCCAATGCCTCCTTGTCATATGCAAGAGGTTGCTCAACATGGACCAATGGTTATGACCAAATGTTATGCAACAAAGTAGAGAGCCTCATAGGCTTATTACATGGATACAAAACTGATATTGCATGCCTATACAATTACATCAATAAGACCATATATGGTTGAACCAAGAATCATATGACTCTCTCTTAATGCATACATGACTCTATAAATCCTCTCCATGATAAGTATGAGAGTATACATGAGATACATAGATGTAATTGAATACTACTAACAACTCATACAAACTTGACTAACTCTCATGATTGATTATCAACATATGCCAAAACATGGCTCTCGTAACAACTCTCTCATCAATGCATGTTTAATACAATATCAATATGCAAGTACATAGAGCATATGATCAACCACATGTGTTGTCTATGGAAGCAAGATAATGTCAATACAAATCACATAAGAGACATGTATCAACCTCTCAAAATCATCAAACATGAATCAATATTCTAGAAACAGTAACCGATAATCCATAACAATACAAAGTGGCCCATCAATTTTCATATATCAACAACAACATAAAGCGACATCATATCACATTAATCAACCCAGTATATCAAATCTCTATAGCTATACATGGAAACAACAATAATCATCACATGGAGTATGATCCTTTGAAAAATATCCAAAACTAGTAGTATAAAATAAGCATATAATGATGTAATGAAAACAAAAACATCACATCGACAACATGCTCAGAAAAATAAACATCATCTACCATCACAAAAAATCATCCACATCACCATATGCAGCAACAACAACATGAAAAAAAATCCATCATCAACAACTTCTAAATTCTCTCCATATAAGCTGCAATTCTCTAACACATGTATTATGCTAACAGCTATAAACATACATAACCATCATACTAAGCTCCATTGCACCATCACATACACGATATCAACAAGCCAAAAGCACTTTTCCTCATAATAATGCAATCCAACTTTCTATCAACTAGTGTAGGTAACATATCATCCATGCATAATCAAAACATAAACATATGCAACGAATGAACATATAGCATGAGATGCATGGCCAACTCCTCCACTGAGCCATAATTCTGTTAAAACCATCGAAATATCGAAAGCATATAAAGTGCTCCCACTGAACATGTTCCAAATCCACTCATCATAATAGAGAATCTCTTGATCACAATAAATTCTACAAATATGTCACTAGTACCACAAATCTAGTATCATAAAATACCATAAAAAATTATATGAATCAACAAACCTAGCCCCAATAATCAACATAACTTCTCATTAGGAAAATATATTCATATTCACTTCTCTTTCCTTAGAAACACCATCAATGATTTTAAATGGAAGACATGATGTACTAAAGCTGCCCTTGAGACCATGCAAGCCTCAGTTTCTTCTTGTCGGTCCTTGCTGCTCCTTCTTCCTCCAAACCTTGAGTGGCTACTCTCTTGAATGTGGATGTCCAATTGTCATCTTTCTTGGAAAACTTTTCATATTATTCATTCTTTGATTTGGTGGCCTTAAGTGACGTGGAGCATTGCAATCCTTGGACATATGAACAAGAATATCACATATGTAACATCTGACATGACCAAGAAATGGAGGAAGTTTCAAATATCTTGATCCTCCTTTTACTCCTCATTGCATGCAACCTGCATTCAATAGCCTTGTGGCCAAAATCATTGCATGAGTAGAAATAACCATAAAATGAAAATTATAATTAATTTTGGATGAAATCAAAGAAGTGGGTTGTCTTGCTTGCTTATTTTCTCAATAGGACCTTTTGCACCACTGCTTCTTTTCCTGAATGTATTTACAAATTGCTGCAATTGTCCTTTCTTCTGTAAATTGTAGCATCTCATGTCACCTAAAAGTGAAAATTATATTCTAGGTGTTTTTCTTGGCATCACCTTTGGTTTTTCTTCTTTAAGTTCCTTTTTTGGATGCTTGCTTTGTTTTTGGCACTCCTTTTTTCTATTTTTTCTATTTCCATGATTGGTTATACTTGTGGCTAAAATTAAATTGGTTTCTCTTTTGTGCATGTTGCAATCTAATTTTATATACAATGAAGTGGCTTTCTCCTTTAAATAATTTCTTAGTGAAACCACTTCTTCTTCCAATCTCTCACATTCCTCCTCCTTATTTTTATACTTCTTTCTTATTTCTTCCTCAATCTTCTTTGCCTCCTCAAGCTAAATTTTCAATCCATTCATCTCTTCTCTTAGGACATTTTCCTTCTCATCAGAAATATGCAAAAGTATTTTATGATCTTTACATGCAGTGTTTAGTGCTCCTAATTGAACAACTAATTCCTTAATTACAATCATTGCTGATTCATATTCAACCTTAATGTGAGCAACATCCTTCTCATAATCACTATTAAACTCAAAAGAATCATAAAAATCATATTCAAAAATGCTTTTCAACATATTACCTTGTGATAACTTCTTCGGATGAAATATCGGAATCTTCTACTTCTTTTGTAATGGGTTGAATTTATTCCTTATACAAATTCTTTGGATTTTGAGACATCCTTCTCTTGATTTTTTCCATAATCCATGATCTTCTCTCCAAGCGGTCAAGCATCATTGAAGAGCACTATCTCTAATACCAATTGTTGGAAATATATTCACTATTTATCAGGTGGGTGAATCAGTAATGATGGCCTTTATACAAAATTTTACCAACTTAAACCTTTTCAATAATTTTTATCATTTATGAAAATTCACAACATTAGCTCATCAAAACATATAAGCAACAATAAACTAAAATCATAACAATCATGATATATAACCATGAGAAATACAAGCATGCACACACAAGAACACAAGTATTTCTGGTGGAAACCGTTTTGGGAGAAAACCACCCTACTGTCGTTGCACTGCTCAAATATTCTATTAATATACTAAAAAAATTTACATGGATTAGGTTACAACCATAAGCCAGAAGATTTGGCTTCCTCTATAGTATGTTAACATATATCAATTTGAAATTATGTTTCTCTCGCGGATCTATAAACTACCATTTACTGGAAGCTACCATGACCAACAATCCTCTCCCAACCACCATTGCACTGCCCAAATCCTATTGGGCGGAGAAAAATTTCCTACTATGAATAAACCAAATCACTAACTATACTAAAGCCTCCATGCCTTCACTTGCTCCATGTGAACCTCATTTCATAATATTTCATATTGGGTTCTCAATTCTCTAAAAATGAGCAACCCAAAAACAACATCATTATGCACACACAATATGAATCATAAAAATGACCCTGAGAAGGGAATTTATTCACTACATCGTACACCAAAACATCGCTCTAAAAAAAAAATCAATATCCCAAATTTCTGCCACAACCAACACACAAAATCTGAACCTTCCTCTCAACTCTAACTTTTATTTTTTCTCACAAATCTGTGTTATATCTTTGCACAAACTATGTGAGTAAATTTTTCATGCTCTACTCACTCACAATGCTCTCACAATGTCATCCTCACTCACTCTCCAAGAAACAAACCAAATAGACTCAATGTCTTCTTCTGTTTATCATTTTTATGTGTTGAGTCACACAGTAAATGATACAGGTTATGGAAGACTCAACAACTTTGTTCACATGCTTCAAATTTGGTTGAGATAGACTTCTTGAAAAAATCAATAACTAAATCCACTAGCCCTTTCATATCTTCAACCTTGATCAACTTATACAGGCCCCACAAACATTTTTGACCATACATAGAAAAGTTATGATCAATAACATCAAAAAAAAATTGAAATTAGCTTATCAACGCTAGGAATGTAGACAAAAACTCATGAAAACACCTCAGCCGGTCTCTTAGCATTTTCATCCATGTGATTGGGGATATAATCACTCCCTTTGGCTTCTCTTACAATGAATAGAGCTTAAAACCACTCCCTTTACCCATCATTCATGTGACTATGGTAGAGGAGACTCAAAAACATGTTTTCTCATCTTAGAACCTACCCAAAATTATTCCATAGTTTACCAACCTCTGTAGGACCTCTGGAAGTCTTTGACATCTTTGCAACACTTCACCAATTCACTGCAACAACTCCATAATCATCCCAAGTCAAACTAGTTTGACTAGAATTCCAACCAAACACCATACTAAGCATCTGAGCCATTAAAATTAACTACAAACACTCTGCCATCAATATGCAACTCTAGAACCTGTCAGACATCCTCCAACACCTGAAAAACCATCTCAAGCATCCAAAAACACATGTAGGTCCTATCCAAGCCCAACGTATAACATCATCATCATGTGGATACCTAATCTGGGACATGGATACCAATCAACAAGGCTCCTCAACACTAACTCTTGTAGCAACCACTAACATATGTATGCATCAACATGATCAAAGAAATAATCATCATGGGAAGGCCTCCAAGTTAGTGAAACACACCGTCATCAAACTCATCATGACATAGGACCGTCTCCAAGCTAGTCCAATCTAGTAGCCAAGATAAGGACCATATTCACATCATCCATACACAAGACACCTACAATCACCTATACACATGTATATCCAACACACATACAACCCAAGAAAATAGGTTGACGTCAATGAAAATTAACCACACATCTGCAACACTACAACACACATCAAAGCCAACATTTACACTTGATGAGGAGAATATGCATACTTGGATCTAAAAATCCCCCTTCGTGGGATGGGTCCTTTGATATCATGTGATTCAACTATATATTTAGTTCTCTCTCTCAGAATGTATACAGTGTGAAAAACGTAATGATGGCTTGAACTCAAAATGGGATCTCAGATATCACTGGACCATAATGAGGATGATTAGAATGGTCATGATGAAGAATGAGGAGAAAACCCCTCTGTTTATAACAAAATATTGAGATAGATCTAGATTCATAAAATAGTAAGATGTTATAGACCAAATCAAGATCTAGATGTTGTGAATATTTTATTATATTTTTTAGAGAGGGAAAGATATTCAAAATAGTCAAATATTTTTATTAATTAATTTATAGTGATTAAGTCGAATATGAATTAGAAATAATTATGAAAATATTATTTAAAAATTATCTCATGAGTGAAATAGGGAATAATTAAGGAATAGTAAATAAATATTTATTTATTTAATTATTCCTCAGTGGATAAGTAAAAAATGGTTAGAAATAATCACTAAATAATGATTTAATAATTATTTCGAGAGAATAGTAAATAAATACTGAATTATTTTATTATTCTCATGGGGTTTTTTGGATTTAATGAGAACTAATTTAGGAAAATTTTTCACTAAATTATTTCCTAAGGTGAAAGTGGGTTTTAATATGTAAAAACCAATCCTACATGGTGTATTTCAATCAACCTAGTAGGAAATTGCTAGGTGATCAGTTTTTGGGTGATAAAATTTTCCATTCTTCTTAGGGATAATTACTAATGGGGACACCCACTCATTATCTGAAATTGGATAGATAAAAGCTACATCTAATAATTTATGCAATTCCTCTTTTATAATGTCTTTTAGTGCAGGGTTCATTCTTCTCTGAGTTTTACGAATATGTGTATGGTCCTCTTTGATGTATATATGATAAGTGCGTATATAGAGGTGGACTCCCTCAATTTCCTTGTAATCCCATGCAAAGGAATTGATATTTTACCTCAAACCAATGGGTAATTCTTCTTCTTGATCAACTGAAATAAAAGGGTTGATTTTTAGAGTTTTAGAGTGGTTGATTTCTATGATTTTTAGATTTATTTGGTCAGAACTAGCAAAGATTAGATCTTGCAATGAACTATCCTAAGAGTAGGTTGCCTTTTATATTTTTCTTTTAGGCCATCAATATTCATGGCAACGAGATATTTATTTTGCAAAATTTTTTCAATCAAATTATCTTCATCCAATTTCCTGCTACCAATTGTGGTTTCTAATGTACATATTTGGTATGGCGATGAATGATAAATGTCTTATTCTTCCTCTTCTACCCAAAGAGAAAAATCATTCTCAATGAGGGGTTGAGCAGGGGGATATAATACATGTTGGTTTATTGACTTCCCGTTTATGATTGTCACATTTATAGCCCTACAACTAATTTAGGTATCAATAGTGGCCAACCGAGGTCTTCATAAGATAAGAGGATATCCATTAAAATTGGTTTTGGGTTGAAGAACAAGGAAATCAGTAAGATGCTCCCAAGACTCAATGGAAACCATGACATCCTCAATGATGCCTTCTGATGCTACTATGGATATGTTAGCAAGTTGTAGCATAGTGGTGGTTTTACTTAAGGATCCTTGGATCTTAAGCTTAAGCATAGATTCCCTAGTAATGCCATTGATTACAAACCATAAGTTAATGAGGGTGTTTGGAAGTAAAATATCATTACTGTGTACATCTACTACCAGGTTGCCAACATGAGATCAACTAGTTTCTCTATGACATTAATAGTAGGGGTATCTATCTTTCTCCTTCCTGGCATCCTAAGAAATTCCTCTTTAATGAATCTATTATATATGTGAACATCTTTAATGGGTTACAAGAGGGGAATATTTACACACAAAATTTTTAATTCTTCCAAAATTCAAATTCTTCTGGGTTGTGGTCTAAGAGGGATCAACCTTTCATGATAGGGAGGTTTATTGAATCGAGGAGTGGGATCTCCCTTCTCTTCTTCAAGATATTATATTGGAGAAGGTGGATGATAATTAGGAAGTACCTTCCTAGGCTTAAGGTTGATTTCTTGGATTTCTATAGCATAGTTTGGATAGTATGTCTCTCCATTAAATTGTTTGGGCATACTTATTGATGGAGTTTTATTGCTGTTGAGCTGGAATTTGTGGTTGTTTCGGAGGATTTTTTTAGGGTAATTGTGCTTTAGGAGGAGGAGACATTAGGAAGGTGGTTGTATTTACTAAGGCCTCCATCGTGAATATGGATGGGTATTGAGGAGGTTGGTGCTAGTATGGATGAAAAGGAGGAATGGAATGTTAGTAAGGATAAGACCATGGAGTGGGAATAGACCAAGGTGAGGTGCTAGGTGGATACAAGGGTTGACATTATGCATTATAAATTTTATTTAAATAGGCATGATATTTCATACATGCAGGAGGATATGGTCTAGGGCCTTGTGTCCTTTTCTGGTTGATAAAGCAAAGCTTCTCCATGCCTCTTTCATCTCCTTGGTACATAGATTTCAAACCCAACAAACATGGAAATTTTCCAGTTGAGTGGTTTCCTTCTCACAAAAAAGATATTTATATGACATCTAAAAGGAACTAATTCCTAATATATCTCTTATTACATCTAGGGAAGAATATGGTTAATATTGTTTCTACTTCCTCTTGTTTTTTTTAATCGCTTAGTGTTTCCATCTACATGGAAAATATGTATAAGATATTATTTTTTAAATATTCCAACATACCTCCTATTTCATTCTTAATGATTGAAGTGGAGGAGAAGGGACTTACCAAACCCTTGTTGGATCTACCTATTTTTATAGCAACTCTATAACGATTTTTGAACATTGTTTTGATTTATTCATAGTCGAGTTGATAAATATATCCATTGGCCAACATATTTATGGTCCCCATCAGTTCCTCTCTGACTCCTCAGAGTAAGACTAGTCTCAGTGAATCTGGATCAAGAGTGAAGTTAGGTACCCTCATGTAGCTTAGCTGAAATATTTTGTCATAGTATTTGAGTGATTCATCTAGTCCTTGGGTAATTCTGAATAATTTGTCCTGTATATATCTTGCTTTGCAATAATCCCAATATTTGGAATTGAAGGCTTGCTACATTTTTCCCCATGAAGTGATGCTACCTCCTTCCAAGTTCATGAAATTGTGTAGAGATGCATTCTTTAAGGTAGAAGGAAATAATTTGATCTTATATTCATATGATGTATAATCATATATCCTTCAAAAAAAATAAAAAATTAAACATGAAAGTGTCAAGGTATTTAGTCCCCATTCCATGGGAATGTGGGAGAGCAGTGGGACTGATATTTTTCATTTTAGATTCCCCATTTGCATCCCTGATAGAAAAAAACTTTAGGTTGCTTATTTCTAGCCATAGTATCAGTGGGAAATGTAGGTTCTTCTCCTCCTACAAGGTTCTTATAAATCCTTTCTTTCTCACCTAAAATGACCTTTATATCCTTTGTAGATAGAGTGGGAGGCCCACAGTTAGCAAGAGAAGGCTATTTGTTTATAGGAGTGGGGGTTTTAGGTAAAAAATTTCTTGTATTATTTTGTTTTGTGAGTTTATATATGCAAATTCTGATGTATTTTTTTTTTGTGGTTTTGTATAAAATGAAGGAAGTGAATCAAAAATGGAAGAAACCAATTCATACTTTGACACCTCCTCGACAACGGCATCAAATGTGATGGCCCTTAGTATTTTAGAGATAAGTTTTCCAGAAATATATTACTGAACAAATGCATGGAAAGTAAGAATACACTAAGGGGGCTTGAGTACTTGGGTCGGGCCTTAACCTAAGGAGACTCAGGTCTCTGCATAAAAATCAATTTAGAAACCAAAGAGTGCTTCTCGTTAATCAAGAAATGTTCTCATACATGAGATATTATGGAACTGAAAATATTAGGAAAATAGCCTTCACCACTATTGACTACAATATCCAAAAAATTGAATCCCTAATTGGCTAATGAAGCCCATTATTTATGAAACAATGGTTGAAGGGAATCCTACTTGAATAGATGGTTTTCTCACTCATAAAACCCTAGAAAATAGGATCTGGTTCCTTGATGAATTTGCAACTATAGGGGAGTGATAATTTCCTTGAGGAAACCAAGTTTTGGCCATCCTTCAGCAAGGTACAAGCCCCATATTTTTCTCTTTTTTGGACTCCGATGCAATAGGCATCAAATTTTATCAATGTCTTGCATAATAAATGCATTAGGCACACAAGATATGACAATCATCTCTTAACCTTCCCAAGAAAAAATTAAAGCTACAAAATACATTATTAAGTGAAAAAGGAAAGGTTAGATGGGCCTTAAGTTTTACATATTTGGGAGGCCCATCAAAACATATAAAATAACCTACAAATCTTCAGTATGGTAGCAAAATAAAATATGAAAAAAATTCCTTATGGACATTAACATATAAGGTAGTTGTCAACCATGAATATAAAATTAACTTTAGGCATTCTTTCATGAATAATATAGAACCTTACATCAACCAAAAAAATAACAAGAACTATCATAATCCATAATCGAAATATGCATACACAATTATACTAATTGGAGTGTGTTAGAATAGCGAACAAATAAACGAGGGACTTACACTATCCACCCAACCATAAGACAACTAAAATGTAATATCTCTTGTAGCTGAAAACCGTTGATATAGATCCAAAGTCTGAGAAATGTCTGCACATGGGAAATTCACACCAAAGGCTTGGTCAAACACTCAGGAGATGGAGTCCATTTACAAGGTGGTGTATCAATCTAGTAGCAAGAACCTGTTGTACGGTACAACAACCCTCCCCATTTCAAAATTTTAGAACAAATTTTACTTTAGAAATAGGTCCCCTTTCCTTTTAGATAGAAATAAAATACTTTGAAGAAATCCGATTATTTTAAATAAAACAATAAAAAGATTCATTGTTTAAAATTCATACATCGCATATGGCATACCACAAATGCATGTGACCTTGAATATTTCCGTTCCGATTAAACTTAAGTCTTATATCACATTGGCACAAAGAATAGAAGTATTCATGTTAAAAAATCCGATGCAATCGCAATCGTAAATCGATAAAGTCTTATGGTTTCACATTTGTTTTGAAAAACTCCAATGCAATAGAGCTTATCAAAAATCGCATTTCGAAGAGGATACCCTTCATTCAGTCTATTTCATAAATGCCGATGCGATGTGATTCATCGAAATCACATTTCGGAGGAACAACATCACGTCTACTTATTCTGCAAAACTCCAATGCGATGAACCCCACCATCATCGCAATCACAAATTGGCGGAAATCATGTACAACTTAATTCCTTTGGAAATGTCTGATGCGATATACTATAAATGCAATTGCAAATCGGCGGAAAATATGAGATGTCATTTGATTCCCTTTCAAAACCTCTGATGCAATGGGTAGTTAGTCTTTGTTTATCGCTGTTTGTGCCGCACATATATTATTTATTAATCGCAATCGGAAAATTCAAAGGGAAAGTTTTACATTAGCATTTCAATATCGCCGATCTCCGATTGTACGATCATCATTAATTATAAAATCAAATGAATTATGGTGATCGATTCCAATATGAATGCATGAATGTGACTCTCATGGAGGGCATTTAAGTTTAATACGAGGGTTAATCAATTAGAGATCATTGATAAAATCTTTTCACACAGTTGTTCTTTTAACTTTGTTTCTTCTCACGTCTGAAAGGATTTTCTCATTTGCAGAGCCATAGAACATCTAACCCTCTCGTTTTTTGAGTGAGTGAAATGATACCAGACAAGAAAATGTCTAAGAAATTTAAGAAAGAAAGAAATGCTACTGCTGCAAAGACTGCTGTCACTCCCTCAGTCCCAAAAGAAAAACCAACTAAAATCAAGCTAGTTATAGATATGGCATGCCAGGGTCTCAGGAAGCTTTCCTGGGAAGAAATGTATAACTTGATTGAAGTAAAAAAACCCACTGTTACAGAGGTAAAGGTGACAGTACCAGATGAAGAAGACTCAGATTTTGATTCTGAGACTCCTCTCAAAGCACTTGTAAATTCTTTTCTTCACAGAATTGCAGCTTTGGAAAATATATTCCCCTATTATGATGTAATACGATGGGTGATAGACAATATCACCATCACAAACAGAACATTTGTTTCAGCTGCAGGAACAACATTTGGGTCTTTCAGATCAGAAGATATAAAAGCGATGTACCATCTTCCAAACCCTCAAAAAATCTATAACAAAGCTTTCATTAAATATTTTTCTGTAGGAAATTGAACTCAATCAAAACCAATAAGGGAATGGAGATGAGCTCCAGAAAAAAATAAATGAAGCATCAGGTATGTACTCCGTGGAGTCTCTTGCACCCCCATATTGCTATGTTGTTGCAATGATGTGTAGGCTTTTCAAAAATGATAATTCTACAAGGTTTTCAATTCAAATGGTACCTCTGATTCATTCTTCTTTGAATTATGAGATTATGGATTGGTTAGTTATCCTTTCTGACAAGATAGCTAATAGAATTATGGAATATAGAAAGGATAAAGATACTAGAAATACAACCCCTTTTCATTTATGTTCCTATATCTTAGATGCTCTGTGTTTCAATTAAGAATTTCCTATTCTAGGTTGGAAATGGACCCCTCAAAATCCTATCCCGATACATATTTACCATAAGTATTTGTGGAAGGTCCATTTTAAAAATCACGTATATCGGATTTGTCACGGCTTTATGTTACCTGTCTATCAAACTATTTTTAACCAATTTCCTCTCCGACTCTCTGAAAAGGAAAAGAATGATATATCCCTAATTTTCAATTGGTTTGGAGAAGAAAGGTTTACCTATATCAGAGTTTTTGGAAGCATTGTTGAAACCCATATCTTACCTCTATATGTCCTTGATAAACTGTTAGCCCAAGAAATTTCTTACCAGTTGACAGAAAGAGGGATGTCAAGATGTTTAAAGAATGCCAAGAAATTGATGTGGCCTACCTTTCCCTTTCATTGTGGAAATTATACTCTTAATGATTTGAAACATGCTGAGAAGGAAGTCATTAAAATAAGAGATCTTAAGCTTGCAACTGTTCCAGGCAGACAATATGATCCGAATAAAGTAGCTTTTAATTTCACAAATTTGGTTCAAATTGCTAGGTTTGAGCATGAACCTGATGTATTTGATGATTTGTTTGTTTCAATTGAGAAATTTTCTCAAGTTTATGACTTGGCTAAATCTAAGTTTCAACAAGAATATATGAATAAATTCATGCAGTTCAGAAGTCAGAGATTGCTGAAAGCTCCCCTTGACCAGCTAAGGGATCCTTTGCAAGAAGCTAAAAGTATAGAAACAGAACAAAAGAAAAAGGAAGACACAGCTAGCAAGACAGAAAAAGAAGTGTCTACTAGCAAAGCTGATATGCATACTGAGAAGGAAAGTACAGGAAGCAAGCCTGATATGCATACTGAGAAGGAAAGTACAGCTGGTAAACTTGACGGTCAGACAGAAAAGGAGAATATAGTTACCAAAACTGATATGCAGTCTGAAGAAAGAAATACAGGTAATAAGCTATATGAACAACTTGAAAGATAAACAACCATGGAAAAAATGGTAAATTCTGCTGAAATTATTGTTACTCCCCAATTGCTAAGACAATATGAATAATTTGAATAGAAAATTGGAGGACAAACTAATCCTCAAGTTGATAGTTTGAATAATCAAGATATGGAGATTATCCCCGAACATCCATCAGAAGAAATTGTGTTGAAAGTTGAAGAAATCCCTCCTCTGGGTATTTTTTATAGTCCCAAGCATAGGGCTGTTGTCCCGAAACAAAGGAAAAGAAGGAGGACAGATCAAGAACCACTTTCATCCCCAAAAGTTGAATTAATGAATATTGCCTGGAAGAATACTGAGGTAAATCCTTCTGAGGATCTTACCAAATTATCACAATATGCAAGTGCCTACAGTGCAACCACTATAGATAAAGTTGTTGAAGTCAATCAAATGATCAAACAAAAAGACTTACAGATAGCAATGTTAGAAGAAAAGACAACAAATGATCAGCAAAAGATAATGCAGTTGGAATAGCAGTTCGCAGAAGAAAAACTCAAAGCTAAACAGCTAGAAGAACAACTGAGTGTGGAAAAGAAAAAGCTTGATCAACAAGCTTTGAATAAGCAACAACAGTTGTCCCAAGAGGTGTCCAAGTTATAAACCTTGCTACAAAAAGAGAAAACTGCCAAAGAACAACAAGAGAAAATATTTCAAGCAAGATTGGATAAATTTAAGGATTATCCTAAAATTGACCAATTTAAAACTGAAGCTCTCGAAACAAATAAGCTATTGTCTCAGTAGTTATATGATCTCTTTCAAAAGATTGCACAAGGAGAGCCTTTATGTGAAATAACATCATCTCTCATTAATGAATCAGTTAGTACCATAATTGAATTTGAGAATGCAGATGATAAGATATTAGAGTTTATTTCATGGTAGGACTTAGAACAAGGAAAGAAAGCAAATCTTCCTAGGATTGAAGAAAGACATAAAGAAATTTTGTTTGCTGAATGGGATAAACAATTAATTAAAGAAGAACGTGCTACATCAAGGGCTAGAGCCATAATGAACAATCTGACAAAATTAGTAAATGATAGCTTATATGCTACTAATTTGATTTCAGATTGTACTCTAGGTAAATTGCCAAGGATGAAAGAGACTGATGCTAGATGGAAGCAGGAAATAATCAACAGGAATCAAAAGATCAACAAAACATAGGAAATTACATGGGATGTCCTATGGATATATTTGATCAAACCACAAAGTCAGCAAATGGCAATCAAATGCCTTTCTAATGCCATAAATTACATTATTCTAGAGCTATCCGATGCCACATACACTAGTCAGTTGCATTCAAGGCTGAGTCATCCAACGGAAGTTAAAGATATGCTTCAAATCTGCCACCTCATCACATTGGATACAGAAGAAATTCAGTGAATCTGTTTGATTTGATATCACAAGTCTTTCCCAGGATCTCCGATGATAGTTTCTAGCATAAGTTATAGATAATCTATTTTGTTAATTTCTTATTTAAACCCCTTTCATGCATTTATAAAGGGGTCCTGAATTTGTAATATTTTGGCTTGGATCACACATTTCTGTACTCCATTGACTACTTTATTTTTATAAAGGATCACATCCTGTGATTTATGGTGAATCATCTTTAAGAGTTGCATTTCTGTACCTTGGAGGTTGTTCTAAATTAAAGTGCATGGTTTGGATATCAAATTACATTAAGAAAATATCTCAATGAATCTGGTATTTCTATCGATTTACTGTTATTTTCTTTATGTTATGAAGTATTCTCTTTGAAATTTTCTATCATTTATATATGCTTGTTTTCTCAAATATTTCCTTATCATATCATTTCTGAAGATATAGAAATATTTAACAGAATAGTGGAATAACCTGTTCAAGTGTATTAATAACCCAACGTTTCGGACTTCTTACGTGAGTCCATCATCAGGGGAAATGCAATGAATTTGAAAGAATTATGATTATCTAGGGCAAAAAGAAAATGGTATAAATAGAGTAATTTTAGGATTTTTTTTTTTTTTTGAGGTCAGTTTGGAAGTATTGAAATTTGTTTATTAAAAATATTTTATTTTATTTCATTATAATTTATTTATTGTACTATTTTATTGATTAATATTGTTTTGAATATTATTATTATTATTAACATTATTTTTTTATTATATATTTTTATTTATTATTATTATTATTATTATTATTATTAATTTAATTTAATTTAATTAATTAATTAATTTTATTTTTAAATGATTGAGAATTAATAAAAGAAGATGTTATAATATGAAAAAGGTAAGAGGAGGATTGAGATTAAATTTAAGCCTAGAAGATATAGTAATTTTATTATTATAATTATTATTATTATAAATTATTTATTTATTTTTTAATTTATTAGTTTATTAATTTATTTTTATTTTTATTTTTATTTATTTTATTTTATTTTTAATTAATTAATTATATTAATTTTTTTTAATTTTTTTTAATTTATTATTATTATTATTATTATTATTATTATTTATTTCATTTTATTTTATTTTATTTTTTATTTTTTATTTTTTTTATGTCTTATGAGGTGTAGTGTATTAGGGGTTTCCAGGTATTGCTAATGTTAAGGCCATCATCGCGATTCATGTTATTTTTCCTTCTTTCTATTTCTATAGCTTCTTTGATTTTCCTTTTTAGATAATGATCTTCTTTGGAGATGAGCTTAGCGTCCTCCATACATATGTAATGTGAGGAAGAAAAAGCATGTTCTGCCAAAGCTGATTTTTCAGTTCTGTTCCTAGATATGTCAGCAGCGTGCTCTTTAAGTCTTATATTGAGAGATCTACCAGTTTCTCCAATGTATTCTTTTCCACAAGAGCATGGTATGACATATACTCCTTTTTGTAGTCTAGGGTTTATGGGGTCTTTAGCAGAGTCAACCAAGTTTCTGATGGTGTTAGGGGGGATGAAGGAAGTTGTAATGTTATGTTTGTTTAGGATTCTGGAAATTTTATCTGTGGTTCCTTTTATGTAAGGTAAGGATATTTTAGGTAAGTCGAAAGTTCTTTTTTTAATATTTTTGTTAAGGGTTTGGTTGATGGTTTTATTAATGACGTCTTTATTATATCCATTATATTGAAAGACATGTCGAAGGTGGTTTATCTCAAGATCTAGGTGGCGAGGGTCTGAAATTCTAGAGGCTCTAGTAGTTAGGGTTTTTATGATGCCATATTTTTGTTTAGGATGGTGATGAGAGTTTGCGTGAAGGTATCTTTCGGTGTGGGTCTTCTTTCTATAGACATTAGTACTAAGTTTACCATCTTTTTTTGTTAGAAGGATATCAAGGAAAGGTAGTTGATTGTCCTTTAAAATTTCTATGGTGAATTTAATATGATTTGAGATATTGTTGATGTGTGCTAAGAATTCATGTAATTTGTATAATCCATGGATCCATTTTGCAAAGATATCGTCTACATATCTTTTCCATTCTTCAGGGGTGAATGGAAATGATTTGAGAGATTTTTGTTCAAAATGTTCCATGTATATGTTAGAAATTATAGGAGAAAGAGGTGAGCCCATGGCTACCCCATGGGTTTGTTCATAAATTATTCCTTTGAAACTGAAGAAAGAGGATTTAAGACAAAGTTTGAGGAGATCTATTGTTTCGCTATCAGTAATGGTTTTCATAACATCAATGGCTTCATCTATAGGTATCATGTTATATAGGGAGACAATGTCGAAACTTACCATGAGGTCTTCGTCTTTCATTTCAAGGTTTCTAGCCCATTGAACGAAGGATGTGGAGTCTTTAATGTATGAAGAGGTGTTTCCAACAAGGGGGTGAAGTTTTTTGGCAGGGTATTGAGCAAGGAGGTAGGTGGGTGAACCTATGGTGTTGACTATGGGTCTTAGAGGGATACCTTTTTTATGTATCTTGGGAACTCCATATATTCTAGGAGTGATCGAGCTTGAAGGGGTGATTCTTTTCTTAGTGATGGTGTCAAGAGATGAGTTCTTTATTTTTTTGGTTACTTCTTTAAGAATTTTTGAGCTGGGGTCTTTATTTAGGAATTTATAACAACCGCTATTGTTAAGGTGTTCTTCCATTTTTTTATCATAATCAGTTCTATCTATTATTACAGTGGCATTGCCTTTATCAGCTTTTAAGATAATAATATTTTTGTTTCTTTTTAAATTAATTAGGGCAAGTTTTTCTTCTTTAGGTATGTTACTTGAAGGAGGTCTAGCATTTTTAAGGACTCTAGCAATGTCTTGTCTAATTTCCTCTGCTTCAATAGAGTTAAGGTCTTTTAAAGCTAATTCAATATTGCTAATTATGTTGTTTACTGGAATTTTATTAGGAGTGATGGCAAAATTTAAGCCTTTTTGAAGGAGTGAAATGGAAGCTTGGTCTAATTTAATGCTCGAGAGGTTTATTACTGAGGGATTAAATTCTACTTTTTGACCATTGTTGTGGGATGGATGAGGTACCGAGAGGGAATTAATGAGAGTAGGTAAGGGGTCTATTATAGGACTATGGTTTTTTTGTTTATTAGGATTAATAGGGGTGACGGGATCGATGGAATCGAAATTTTGTTGAAACCTGTTGTTATGTATCGTGGTACCGATTCCATCATTCGGAGTTTCATGAATTTCAATTAGGTCAATCTGCGGGGTTGCGGGGATAGTTATGGTGGATTGGGAACTCTTTTGAACACAGATGTCGTTGACAGCAATATTTAAGATGTTCGGATTAATAGAGTTGACTGAATCGATGGCAATTTTATTGTTCTGTGTAGTGCAGGGGATGGTTCTGACCGATTGGAAGGCATTTTGGTTAAGAGAGGTGACAGATTCGATGGAGTCAGCATTCGCCATGGTGTTTTTGATATTGACAATGGAAATTGCAACATCGTTTTGGGTTTCAAACTGCTTGTTTTGTGAAGTGGCGAGGGCAGCTATGGTAGATTCGTTACTGTTGTTGATGACATTACTAATGTTTAGATGAAGTGAGGTGAACAAAGTTTCCACGTTTCCAATCCGAAGCTTATCCCGTTCGATTTCTGATTCTGTTATCTGAGAACTGTTGTTGTTTTGAAACGGACCAGAGTCAGGGAGATCACTGTTTTGTTGTGCGATCATTACAGTGTCATCGATATTGATAGTGGGAGTTGCATCGAACTGTTTTCTGTGTGAAGTGGCGGGTACAGTTAAGGAGCATTCGATGCTGCTGTTGTCAACCGTTTTACAGTTGTTCAGATGTAGTGATACGATCTGGGTTTCATTGTTTGAGCTTCTACTCTGCCGTTTATCGAGATCGATCTATGAATCTGCTTCTTGCGAACTGATATGGTTTTCATTGTGAAGAGTGTTGTGTTGGGCAGAAACAGAGTCTACGTGTCCACTGTTTTGCAGTGTGATTTGGTCAAGAGTTTCTGAGATGTTGAAGGACAGCGTAGAGGGATACGAGTGCAGGGACAGTGATACAATTTTCTTTTCTTTCTTCAGAGTGTCCTTCGATTTCCAGTGATCTGCTTTGATAAAAGTGAGGGCATCTAGGGAACGCCACAGTTCAAAGCGTAGGGAAGAGGCTAGCAGGAGATGTAATTTTAAGAGTTCCTGAGATATTTTAATAAGGCGTAGTCTTGTTATCTTTATTTCATTTTTTATCAAGGATTCACTTAATTTTCTGAAAATTGGAAGGTTACGGCCATGATTGAGAGGGTGTTTACATATCGCAAAATTTGGAACAAGATTGTTATCTCTGCAATTTTTTAAAAAGGTTAGGTTAGAAAGGAGTTTTTCCCTTGACAATCGTAATTTTTCAAAGAGAGTTGCGTTATTCATCAAGTCCCTTCCATGGCAGGACTGAATCTTTTTAAAAAGAGAGTCCATACAGGTGCATAGGTTTAACAGAATAGTGGAATAACCTGTTCAAGTGTATTAATAACCCAATGTTTCAAACTTCTTACGTGAGTCCATCATCAGGGGAAATGCAATGAATTTGAAAGAATTATGATTATCTAGGGCAAAAAGAAAATGGTATAAATAGAGTAATTTTAGGAATTTTTTTTTTTTTTTTTTTTTTTTTTTTGAGGTCGGTTTGGAAGTATTGAAATTTGTTTATTAAAAATATTTTAATTTATTTCATTATAATTTATTTATTGTACTATTTTATTGATTAATATTGTTTTGAATATTATTATTATTATTATTAATATTATTTTTTTATTATATATTTTTATTTATTTATTTTATTATTATTATTATTTTAATTTAATTTAATTAATTAATTTATTTTATTTTTAAATGATTGAGAATTAATAAAAGAAGAGGTTATAATATGAAAAAGGTAAGAGGAGGATTGAGATCAAATTTAAGCCTAGAAGATATAGTAATTTTATTATTATAATTATTATTATTATAAATTATTTATTTATTTATTTATTATTATTTTATTTATTTATTTATGAATTAATTAATTAATTTATTTTTATTTTATTTTATTTTTAATTTATTTATTTATTTTATTTTAATTTAATTAATTAATTAATTAATTAATTTTATTTTATTTATTTATTTTATTTTATTTTATATTTTATTTATTTATTTAATTTTTAATTAATTTGTTTATTTTATTAAAACAGTGGACACGTAGACTCTGTTTCTGCCGAACACAACACTCTTCACAATGAAAACCATATCAGTTCGCAAGAAGTAGATTCAGAGATCGATCTCGATAAACGGTAGAGTAGAAGGTCAAACAATGAAACCCAGATCGCATCACTACATCTGAACAGCTGTAAAACGGTTGACAACAGTAGCATCGAATGCTCCTTAACTGTACCCGCCACTTCACACAGCAAACAGTTCGATGCAACTCCCGCTATCAATATCGATGACACTGTAATGATCGCACAACAAAACAGTGATCTCCCTGACTCTGGTCCATTTCAAAACAACAACAGTTCTCAGATAACAGAATCAGAAATCGAACGAGATAAGCTTCAGATTGGAAACGTGGAAACACTATTCACCTCACTTCATCTAAACATTAGTAATGTCATCAACAACAGTAATGAATCTACCATAGCTGCCCTCGCCACTTCACAAAACAAGCAGTATGAAACCCAAAACGATGTTGCGATTTTCGTTGTCAATATCAAAAACACCGTGGCGAATGCTGACTCCATCGAATCTGTCACCTCTCTTAACCAAAAAGCCTTCCAATCGGTCAGAACCATCCCCTGCACTACACAAAACGATAAAATTTCCATCGATTCGGTCAACTCTATTAATCCGAACATCTTAAATACTGCTGTCAACGACATCTGTGTTCAAAAAAGTTCCTAATCCACCATAACTATCCCCGCAACCCCGCAGATTTACCTAATCGAAACTCATGAAACTCCGAATGATGGAATCAGTACCACGATACATAACAACAGGTTTCAACAAAATTTCGATTCCATCGATCCCGTCGCCCCTATTAATCCTAATAAACAAAAAAACCATAGTCCTATAATAGACCCCTTACCTACTCTCATTAATTCCCTCTCAGTACCTCATCCATCCCACAACAATGGTCAAAAAGTAGAATTTAATCCCTCAGTGATAAACCTCTCGAGCATTAAATTAGACCAAGCTTCCATTTCACTCCTTCAAAAAGGCTTAAATTTTGCCATCACTCCTAATAAAATTCTAGTAAACAACATAATTAGCAATATTGAATTAGCTTTAAAAGACCTTAACTCTATTGAAGCAGAGGAAATTAGACAAGACATTGCTAGAGTCCTTAAAAATGCTAGACCTCCTTCAAGTAACATACCTAAAGAAGAAAAACTTGCCCTAATTAATTTAAAAAGAAACAAAAATATTATTATCTTAAAAGCTGATAAAGGCAATGCCACTGTAATAATGGATAGAACTGATTATGATAAAAAAATGGAAGAACACCTTAACAATAGCGGTTGTTATAAAATCCTAAATAAAGACCCCAGCTCAAAAATTCTTAAAGAAGTAACCAAAAAAATAAAGAACTCATCTCTTGACACCATCACTAAGAAAAGAATCACCCCTTCAAGCTCGATCACTCCTAGAATATATGGAGTTCCCAAGATACATAAAAAAGGTATCCCTCTAAGACCCATAGTCAACACAATAGGTTCACCCACCTAACTCCTTGCTCAATACCTTGCCAAAAAACTTCGCCCCCTTGTTGGAAACACCTCTTCATACATTAAAGACTCCACATCCTTCATTCAATGGGCTAGAAACGTTGAAATGAAAGATGAAGACCTCATGGTAAGTTTCGACATTGTCTCCCTATATACCATGATACCTATAGATGAAGCCATTGATGTTATGAAAACCATTACTGATAGCGAAACAATAGATCTCCTCCAACTTTGTCTTAAATCCTCTTTCTTCAGTTTCAAAGGAATAATTTATGAACAAACCCATGGGGTAGCCATGGGCTCACCTCTTTCTCCTATAATTGCTAACATATACATGGAACATTTTGAACAAAAAGCTCTCAAATCATTTCCATTCACCCCTGAAGAATGGAAAAGATATGTAGACGATATCTTTGCAAAATGGATCCATGGATTATCCAAATTACATGAATTCTTAGCACACATCAACAATATCTCAAATCATATTAAATTCACCATAGAAATTGAAAAGGACAATCAACTACCTTTCCTTGATATCCTTCTAACAAAAAATGATGGTAAACTTAGTACCAATGTCTATAGAAAGAAGACCCACACCGAAAGATACCTTCACGCAAACTCTCATCACCATCCTAAACAAAAATATGGCATCATAAAAACCCTAACTACTAGAGCCTCTAGAATTTCAGACCCTCACCACCTAGATCTTGAGATAAACCACCTTCGACATGTCTTTCAATATAATGGATATAATAAAGACGTCATTAATAAAACCATCAACCAAACCCTTAACAAAAATATTAAAAAAAGAACTTTCGACTTACCTAAAATATCCTTACCTTACATAAAAGGAACCACAGATAAAATTTCCAGAATCCTAAACAAACATAACATTACAACTGCCTTCATCCCCCCTAACACCATCAGAAACTTGGTTGACTCTGCTAAAGACCCCATAAACCCTAGACTACAAAAAGGAGTATATGTCATACCGTGCTCTTGTGGAAAAGAATACATTGGAGAAACTGGTAGATCTCTCAATATAAGACTTAAAGAGCACGCTGCTGACATATCTAGGAACAGAATTGAAAAATCAGCTTTGGCAGAACATGCTTTTTCTTCCTCACATTACATATGTATGGAGGACGCTAAGCTCATCTCCAAAGAAGATCATTATCTAAAAAGGAAAATCAAAGAAGTTATAGAAATAGAAAGAAGGAAAAATAACATGAATCACGATGATGGCCTTAACATTAGCAATACCTGGAAACCCCTAATACACTACACGTCATAAGACATAAAAATAAAAAATAAAAAACAAAATAAATAAAATAAAATAAATAATAATAATAATAATAATAATAATAATAAAATAAATAAATAAATAAATTAAAAATAAAGTAAAATAAAATAAAATAAAGAAAAATAAAATAAAATAAAATAAATAAAAATAAATAAATAAATTAATTAATTAATTAATTAATAAATTAAAAATAAAAATAAATAAATAAATAATTTATAATTATAATAATTATAATAATAAAATTACGCTTAAATTTAATCTCAATCCTCCTCTTACCTTTTTCATATTATAACCTCTTCTTTTATTAATTCTCAATCATTTAAAAATAAAATAAATAAATAAATTAAATTAAATTAAACTAATAATAATAATAATAATAAAATAAATAAATAAAAATATATAATAAAATAATAATAATAATAATATTCAAAACAATATTAATCAATAAAATAGTACAATGAATAAATTAAAATGAAATAAATTAAAATATTTTTAATAAACAAATTTCAATACTTCCAAACCGACCTCTCTCAAAAAAAAAAAAAAAAAAATCCTAAAACTACTCTATTTATACCATTTTCTTTTTGCCCTAGATAATCATAATTCTTTCAAATTCATTGCATTTCCCCTGATGATGGACTCACGTAAGAAGTCTGAAACGTTGGGTTATTAATACACTTGAACAGGTTATTCCACTATTCTGTTAAACCTATGCACCTGTATGGACTCTCTTTTTAAAAAGATATAGAAATATTCATCTATCATAGTATCTGCAAATGATATATAGAATTATGAATGCGATGTGTTATTCTAACTCTATTTAATTTCTTAAACAGAGTTATCATTACATGATACTGCATATTTTTGTTTAAACATAATACATTTTCATGGTTATTTGTTTAATTGAAACCATCTTGAAGTCGTATTCATACTTAATACCCGGGTTAGTTTTAGAATTATTTGCAAGTTATAGATTAAGTTAGATATGTTAATTTAGTTGGTTAGTTCCATTTACTCACTTGCACAAGCACTCCATTACCAATCCATTCATTATTAGGAAACCGGTCCTATAAATCTAGTCGGAGCCACCACACCAAATGGAAAAGGAGTTGTCCTAAGGTCCAGACCGGGTGGTTATCCCCTAATGTTTGAAGTAATGATTTTCAAGGCTTCAACATTTTTGGCACTAGAAGGAGGGCCTAAGCTATGAATGGAAAGTAAATCCAAATCTACAGGCCATTCTAAGATAAATTCACCCTCATCACCCTCTTCAATTTCCTCTACATCTCAAATCCCTAGGGAAGAAATTGAGAAGAATATCAATACACCCACTACCAAAACTTTAGATCTATCAGACAATCAACCTCCTGAGTCCCTTGAAATACAAGCTTTAGTTCATAAAGTCTAAGGGTTCTCATTATCATTAGAAGAGTCTGAAATATCCGAAGGTAGTGTTACTTCACAATTTGTTTCTTCCAGACCTCTCACTAGGTCACAAAGTGAAAAACTTAGTATTCCTCCAAAGGAATTTCTTTTATCAAGTCGAGTTAAGACCAGAAAAACATCCTCAGAATTAGGTAGTGATATCATTTCTTCATAAAAAACCCACTCAGTTATTCCAACAACCTCTACTCAAACCCTAGTTGTTTCTTCAAGTCCCTCAATTGTTATCCCAACAATGGCACAAAGACCATGGACTAATCCAAGGGCTGTTGAAATGCCTGCACCTTTGCATGATTTTCTAGATCATCCTGAAAAATGGCTACCAAAATTTAGTCCTGACCTTAGTGTACAAGAAGAAGAACACATTAATAACTTTATGTTATCTGTAAATTTAAATGCAGTAGAACATGAAGATGTTGTGGTTAGGTTATTCCCTTATACTTTACAAGGGGTAGCAGGATCCTGGTATTTTTCACTACCATCGGGATCTATTACAAGTTGGGACATTTTCCAGGAACATTTCATAACCAAATTTGGAGATGACAGATCAACAACGAATTTAATCAATGATTTCTCTAATTTGAGAGCAGAACCCATTTAAGATTTTAATTCCTGATTCGACAAACTTTTGAATAAAATTCCTACAACCTCAAAACCTAGTGAGCAAGTCAAACAACCTCAAAGAACCCAGAATGTCAGAATGAGGAAATGCAGCTCAAAGAACCTCTCCTTCCCTGAGGATGAGGTAGGGATTCCCGATCAGGAACACCCATGTGCTAAATAGCATAACAACCCTGCTAAACAACAAGAGGAAGCAAAAGTCTAAATAGATGAATATCAAAATGATAATCTAAAACATGAATAACAAAGGCTGCCATCCTCTCCATATATATCAAGTGAACCTCCTCACATTGGGTCCCATCCATACTTGCCACCAAGCTCATGCAAGTTGTCCTCCACTAAAACTGTGCTGTCTCATCATAAAGGCCACTCCTCCATGACAATGTTGTTGACTTGGTCAAATGTGACTGAATCAACATGATCCAATCCCTGTTCACACCCAAAGGTGCTTAATCCAGCTGCTTATTCTTCCTCCTTTCACATTAGGAGTGTTATTATCCATTCTAAAGGGGTTTTATGGGCCTCCCCACCCACTTATTCACCTACCTAGTGATAAAAAAAACTATAATATTCCATTTAGATGAAGGCTAAATTTTTGGAATATTATAGACTGATTTTTATTTTATGTGATTTTTATTGAAATATCCCTCAAAATTAATTATTTATTAATTATTCCTTAATCATTACACATTTTTTCTAGGAAATAACTAAAAATTCATTATTTAGTAATTATTTCTAACTTATTTTGACCTTATCCCCTAGAAATACATAATATATCATTTTTATTTATAAATTATTTAACCCATTTTTTTAATCAACTCAATTAATCATTAATTTTTGAATTAATTAAGTAAATAAATTTTATTGACCGGTTCACTAATATTTTACTCACAAATATAATAAAATACTCATAATAGTTAGATCTTGATTTGGTGTAATAATATTTTATTATTATACCTCATCTAGATCTACCCTAGCATTTTATTATAAATAGAGAGGTTTTTCCTCACCTTGCACACATGATAACTAACATCATCATAATTTTGATTTTGCCACATTCGAGCTCTCCACCTTGAGTTCTACCTTTTGTCTTCTTTTTCCCACTTGCAACCAGAAGAGATAGAAGCATCTATTTGAAGCATAGGGACACAAAAGATCGCTCCCATGGAGGAGGATATTAAAGACCCAAGTCATCCATGTTCTGCTCCACAAGTGATATTGTTAATTAATAAAAATTAAAGTTATTTCCATTGGGATCTCTGTTGAGCCTCCAATTTGTCATAATTTTGTTGATGAAACCATCCATTTTCGCATCATTCCATTCACCCATTGTTATCACTTTTAACCATATTTCCTCATAAACACACCAAATTCCTATATACATGTTTACATGGTTTATTATTACTATTTCTATTATTTTTAATGAATTAAAGAGAATTATGCATGGTTTTACTAATGATAGTTTGATAGTTCAAGATTCTACAATTTCTGCAGTTGTCTCCATAGTTGAGGTAGTAGCACCATTCTAGAATGAAATACACCACATGGACATTGTTTCTAGAAGCTCCAATATGGATTGTTGTTGGTCAAATTCCACGCAGCTCACATATGTGGACCTTTAGGTAAAGATCCAGGGAAAATCACAACATTTTTTACCAGTCAACTTCAAGCGCATTTTTTGAGAAAAATAAAGCGAATATCACAAAACCAAAACATGGGTTTTATTTAGAACAGACCCAATTAAATTAAATGAGATCCGTTTTCCCGAATTCGTTACCATTTGGGAGATATTTCAGGTTCGTTGGAGCCCTAATTTGCATTTTCATGAGAAAACATTGCACCCATGTGTCAATAAATGCCCAGTCAAGCAAACAGAGGTTGGAATGGACTGTGCTTCATCAAATTCATAGAAAAAATGTGTCCATTCAGTTCTGATCTTTAACCGTATGAATCCTCATGAAGTTACATTTATAAACACTCCATTGAAACAAAGAGGGAAGGTTAATTTTCTAAAGCATATTGTGAAGTTTTAAAACTTAATTTTTCATTCTTTTTTAATGAAGAAGTACTTTGAAGACTTTATGCGTAGCTAACTATTGGAGTAAATATTTGACTGCCTGTTCATGGAGGGGCCCTACAAACAGTGAAGGTTCTGTATTTTATGTTTTTAATGTAGTTGTTTTCATGTTTTCATTTTATCATTTGATGTAGTTATTTTTAGAATTCCAATTTTTCATTTGCCGTAGTTTTTTTCAGAGTTCCAATTTGTCATTTGTTGTAGTTACTTCGAGAATTTCATTTTTTTATTTGTTGTAGATTCTTTCATAAGTCTTCTTTTATCGTTTGATGTAGATTCATCCATCTTTCCTTTCAGATTGTCCAATGTTATAGGTTTCATAGTTTTACTTCTACAACAGTGGTGCTTTATTTTAGAGTAGTTTTACACGTTCATGAGTGGTTTATTTCAATATCATGAGTGATTTATTTTCAAAATAGTAGTGATTGAGTGATTTCCTTTCAACATATGAGTGCATTATTTTCCATTCATAAGTGATTTATTTTCAAGAGCTATAGTGATTTCTTTACAAATTTCATTGCCATAACATTTCATTTCAAAAAACATAAAAATCTATAAATTCACTTTTCTAGAATTCAATTTTATCTTCATGCACAAGACTATTAGAGAATAATAATTTTTAGAGACTAATAAATAAATTAGTTAAGATTTCTTCATAAGATAGATATATATATATATATTTTTTTAATTTATTTATTTATTTTTTTTCAGTTTTTACAAAGTAGAAAGCATGCTGATTTTTAGAACTTAGTTGTAATTTATATTTATCAATTTCATTAGGAACATAAGAATAAAAAAATCCTTAGAAGCAATATCTACAAATCCAATCATCACACCAATAAACTAAATGAATACAAGAGTCTTCTAGCATATATTGTGCACTTTCACTTCACAATTTTACCAACTCCGATCGATAATTTATGTAATCAATTTAAGACAATTAAACTGGCCAAATATTTTTGCACCATTGCCAGGGAAGTGTAAATATGAGCCTTTTTATTTTCATTAATGATAATAATAATAATAACAATAAACTTCAAACACCTACCACACCCACTATATCACATGGTGCAGTAAGAGGCACACATCCACATCATGAATTCTTATTTTTGCAGGTAGAAGAAGATGTGACAAAGGAGGTTGAAGAAATGGACGAAGATGATGAAAATGAGGAAGATCCTTTTGGATTTCCCATTCAAGAAATTAATGTCAATGGTCATATGAAGAGCATCCCTCCATCTGTACTTCCTAATCTCAAAGGTATGAGATCAGAAGATCCAGAAACCTTTCTTTTTGAATTTGAAATAATTTGTAGATCTTATGGCTACTCATTACACATTCAAAAATTGAATTTGTTTCCAGAAACATTGAAGGATAAAGCTCTTAGATGGTTCATGAATGTAGGAAAAAAATTATATAAGGACATGGGATGATATGAAAAGAGTATTTCTGGAAAAATATAAAGATTACTACCTACACCATGACCTTAGAAATGAAGTCTTTAAGATGAACCAAAAAGAGGATGAAAACCTAGAAGATTTAGTGGAGAGATTTACTTATAATATCAAAATATCTAAATTGCATAATTTATGATCAAACACATTAAAAACTCTCCTCCTAAATGCTATAAAGGATGAATGGATTGATATTATTAATCTAGTGGGAAAAGGAGATGTCTATCAATTATCATTTCAAGAGATTTGTGAACTGTGAAAGAAAATATCAAGAGGAAAAAAAAAGTATGTAATATCCTCTCAATATCCATTTATCTCAAGAGTAAGTAATTCGGCATCAGGATTGGTAAGTCAAATTGAAATTATCAATTTTCGAAACATTCTTGGTAATTTAAATGAACAAATTGACATGATAAGAATGAAAAACAAGAAAAAAGTTGAAAATGTTGCTTTATTTTTCCCTAAATGTAAAAAGAAACATTTTTTGCATCAATTTCCACTTGATAACATTAAATTTTGTAAAATTTGTGCAAGATCACATACTACTAAATATTACCCACCATTAACAAGGTTGAAATCATTTTACCAGAAGGATAATGGAGTGAATCAAGAAAAACAACAACTCTGTTATGTAGCTCTAAGAGGACTATGGCAGCCTCATCAGCCCAATATGATGCAATATCCTTATGCACAGTTTCAAGGTTATGCACAACAATCTCAAAGTAATTGGAAAATAACCTTGCCTTGGAAACCTTGGACATCTCAATCCCAACCTCAAAACCAACCTTGGAAACCTTGACCATCTCAATCCCAACCTAAAACCCAATCTTGGCAACAAAGTTGGAAAAGACCCTACAAAGGAAATCCACCATATCCTGAATCTTTCCCTCTCTTCCCTCAATAAAAAAATCAATGTTATCAATACCATTCAACTCCACCACAACATAAATTTCACTTTCATTCAACCTCAATTCAACCTTTCATATTACCAACCACAAAAGCACCCCAAAGATCCATTCCCACTCCACTACCTGCACAACCATTTGGAATCCCCAACAATAAAACACCTCAATCCACTTACAATATTGAGGTATTGAAAAATGTTTCACCAGTTACTGTTGAAGAAGAACAAACAAAAAAAGAAGATTCAGATAAGGTCCAAGAATCATGGGTGCCTGTTGATAAAGAGTAGTTGTTGGAACCTAAGATTAAAAATTTTCTTACATGCCTATCACCAGATTCTATGAATGAATATCACATATCTAAAGACTTGCATGAGATGATAACAGAAAGCCAAGGAATAAAAGACTACATTGAATCTTGGTTTAGGATAGTCATCAGATCCCAATGCTCACTATATTCTAACATCATCTCAATCAAGGAAATTGTTCTCTCATATACTAGTACATATCAAAGAGTATATTTCAAACATGCATATGAGTTTATCTATCATCTTGTTACAGACATGGTTCCATTGGAAGTATTCATATACTTTGTTAGGGTCCGGTGATTTGGCTGATTGGCATGCCAAATGACAGTGTAACATCAAACCAATCTTTGGAGCCCAAGGACCTAGCCTTCCTGGACTCAGAGAGAGCTCTCTATATATGTGTAAGGGATATCTATGTGTTTGCTTATTGTGTTCTGATTTTAGGATAGTTATGAAATAAATTTTTGGTTTTGGTTTTTAGGTTGTGAGGGATGAAACTAATCAAAGATATAAGATAGGTAAAAAAATGTCAGATCAACTGGGCTATGGGGTCGAAAAGGTCTAGAAAGCTATCAAATGGTGATACAAGGTTGTTGAAGGGCTGATTTGATTCGAGGTAGAAAGGATCTTTGGGAAAAATGAAATAAAATGGACATCAAGTTTGGGAACAACAAAGGATTTCAAGCATAACTAGTTTAATAACTGACATAAACATGGTAGGGCAAACCATTAATCATGATAAATGTAACTATAAGCTAATAAATACATAGAAATAAACATTCAAGTCATGCATAGAGATATATCACCCTCTAACTTTGGGAAATGGCTATCAGACTTTGGGGAAAACACTTAAGATAGACAAACAACTTAACTTACTATGCCGAAATGCCTAAACACGGTACTTCAAGTTATTGGGCACTTTGAAAACAAGATTTCATAGTCTTAGGCAAAGGGCAAGATCGGAACAAGATCTCCTTGGTTCAAAAAATGACAATCTAATTAGTCAAAGAGAGATTTCATGGATGGAACTATGGCTAGCCATAGGTAAGCAAGGCATACCGTAAGTCATACTTAGTATGCATAAAACCATGAATGAAATAAGCAACAATATCCTTAGGTTATTAAAGAGCAATCAAGAATTATTTAATGTTACTAAGGAAGAAGAAAACATGGAAGCTATGAAGAAATAGGAAATTTGAGGTGCCTCCATGGGCATGTCTCAAATTTGTTCTCTACTGATCTATAGCAAGCAAGAAACATGGATTTATGAAATGAAAACTAGAAAACAAAACAAAGAAAGAGACACTATACCATTCTACCAATTCATGGAATCCAACAACAATCCTCTTTCATCATCCAGGAACATCCAAGAGACTATACAAAAGCATGAGACAAGTATTTCTTCCAAAGCTTATATGAACCTATATTGCTTCTATCATCAAGTTCAACCCTGTTTACAATGAAATCCTTTGGAATATATAGGCTCAAGTGAGGAAAACCTCTTGGTTCAATTTGCACTCTCATTGGCCTATCCAAAATATCTAAACTTGTCCTTGAGGCTTTGCAAAGCCCAAGGCACAAAATATCTCATAAAATATCTAAAAAATGCTAAAGAGGGAATAAAATTGACTTTTCACAACTTCTCATGTGCAAAAATAGCTAAACGCACATGAGGAAAAAGCAGTTTTTAAAGGTTCAAATTTTACAAAAATACTCAAAATTTACATGAGCAAAAGGTCCCCTGACTTGCCCGCAACCTTTGGCAGCCTTCCCGATGTCGAAACGAGGCTCATGATAGCTCATTGGAAATCTCTGAGTGTCTAATTTCTGGAGCAACTGAAATTTTCTCAATCTGATGCAGGGAAGTCCTCCAAAAATAGGATTGTGTGTAAAAATACAAAAAATAAGGCTTGCTGATAGACTGGGCAGAGTGTGGAAAAAGCGGGTATTTTTCGCCATTTTGGGGGAGAAAATGATCTTCAAATGTCCTGAAAATCACTGAGTGTGTGCTCCTGAAAGTATGACATCCAATGATACCATTCTCCTCCTTTGATGATCTCTCAAACTGAAATGGCGAAGTCCATGAGTTTTGGCCAAAAACCCAAAAATGACAAAAAGACAAAATATGTCAAAAATCACCCAAAATTGGTGAGCAGAACCCTCAAGGGTTTTTAGAAACATGTCTAGAAGCAGAGGCAAAAAACTGAAGTTCTGATATGGCTTTTCTCACTTTCCATGCCGGGCGCTTCCCTTTAGCCTCCTTGAGCTTTTCTTGGTTTTCTTCCTTGTTGTTTGACATTTTAGCTTTGGTGAAGAAGTCATGGCCCCTTGCCTAGGAGAGGCAGTTAGCACATGCTTTGGAGAATGACCTACATACTCTATGTTTTGTGTTTGCTCGCCCTCATGATGGCTTGCTTGAGGGCTGTCTTGTCTATCCTTGTCATTGCTTTACTGCCCATCACTTTGCTCTTCATCATCACTGCTATGTTTAGACTCTTCAGTATTGTGTTTGAGCCAAGAGGTCTTTATGAAGACATGTTTGTGGTTTCTTGAAAATAAATCTCCTTTTTTTTAGCACAAAAACCCTCCCCTCAAACACTGCTTTTATGAAGGTACTGTTATTTAAAAGACTGAACACAACCCCTTTTAAACTGTTAAAAACACTTTTCGCAATCAATATCTTCCTTTGTGAGATCACTGCTTCTTTTGGCTTTGAAGGACATGGTGCTCTTTGAGATCATTTTTTTCAAAGACTCCTTCAGATCTATTAAATACCCTCTACACACATTCTGTTCTGTTTTTTAGAGATTGTGTGAATATTCAATTCTTCAAAGAAACAAAACTCTTTTTTAAAATAACACACTGACATTTCTTTTTAATAAATATGATAAGTCTTTGAAAAAACAAGTGCGCTTTCCCTTTAACTATCTCCTAGCCCTTTATAAACATTCAACAAGCCATTACCCTTCTATCACTGCTTCTCTTTTTTATATCACTATTTTGATCAAGGCAAGTTGGTTTCAAATGTTGTGCAAAATATCTTCTTTGGTATTAGGTCCCTGCTCCTTCAAAACACTGTCTTTTCTCCCTTTGTATGCCAATCAAAAAGTAAATTCAAGAAAAAATACAAGTCAATAAAATATATACATAGTCAAAGGGCCACTGTGTTTGGGTAAGGTTACCCAGCTCTTTGTGTTTTTGGTGTGAGAACATACAACTTTGTAGCAGACAAACAACAAAAACCTCTCACAATCAATACACTGCTCTTGTGTTCACTACTCCTCACACAGATTTTGACAATAATTCCAAATGAAAATTTACAACCTTATACAGTATAGTTTGTTTATGGAAAAATTGGTAGCCTTGACTCTGTTCTTCACCACAAGGAGGACTTCTAAAATAAAAGGGCACTCGTATAATGATCGTTGTAGCTGAAATTAGGCTCACTGTTTTGTTTTTTAAACCTTGTGTTTCTCCTTCCAAATAGTGCCTTCACCTTTTAATATTTCTTAGAGGACAGTTAATTGGGTCCTTTGTCATCCATCAAAATACATTACTTTCACTATGACAGTGCTAGGCAAACAAAGCCACTGCAACCTCGAGTTTCTGAGAAAAACTATCAACCCTTATTACCACTGCTTTGTTCCCACTATTTTCAGCTGATAGAGGTATTGTTTATCTCAGTTTTAAGTGCAGTTTTAGGTTCTAAGAATGACCACTTTTCTTTCAACCAACTGTAACAACAGCCCTCTAAACTCTCTCACACCGACACACCTTGACTTACACCAAAGGTCTCATCTTTTTCACCATTACTTAGTCCTTTGATAAACGAAGCATATGATCACCCTTTAGAAATTTGACAATACTAAGGAGGCTCATAGAATACCTTGAAAATTTGATGGCAGCCCTTGTTGACAAGTTTGAGCAGCTCTGGAAATAATTTTTGAAGGTTTTTAGGTAATTTTGTGACTGGTGCTACAGGCATGCTGCGCAGCAGTGCAGTCCTTTGGAAATTTTTTGCCTGAACACGCCACACAACTTTTCAGATGCGCCTCGCAACTTTGCAGCCCGTTGTAAAGGCCTTCCCGGTGTCGGAATTGGGTGCGAGATGGCTCATTGAAAATATGTGGAAGTATAATTTCCAGAACAACTTGAATTTTTTCATTTGGATTCCATTTGGTTGTTCAAAAATTCATTTTCCCAACACTGGTCAAAACTAGTGAATCCTGGTGTAGAAATGCATAGTGTTGTTTGTAGGCCACTTTTGGATGCCTTCCCGGTGTCAGAATTGGGCCCGAGATGGCTCGTTGGAAAGCTATGGAAGTAAAATTTCTAAATATGCTTGAGTTAATACATTTGGTGTCCATTTGGGTGTTCAAAATTTGACTATCCCAACACTGGTAAAAAATGGTGAATGTTGGTGTAGAAAAACATAGTGTTGATTGCAAGCTACTTTTGGATGCCTTCTTGTTGTCATAATTTGGCCTGAGATGGCTCGTCGGAAAGATATGGAAGTATAATTTCCATAAAAACTTGAATTTTTTCTTTTGGAGTCTATTTGGTTGTTCAAAATCTGACTGTCCCAACACTGGTCAAAATGGTGAATCCTGGTGCAGAAATTCTCCCGTGACATATGTATTTTTCACATTTCTCACAAACCATGATACCTGTTTAGAAACGGAAGGAGTTTTTTCTTCTTGAACCTATGAGGCAAAAAAACCTCTCTCAATTTTGTAAATTGCATCTCTGTTTGGTTAGAAAATCATTTTGAAACAAACTTCCTGGGCGCTCCTTAACCCTAATTTTATTGTGGCAGAGGTATCATGATTCAACACCATGCAAATTTTACTATCCCTTTGTATTTGCTGAGATGAGATATTTGAGCCTTCCAGCTATTCATGTCTGCTTCCAGAAACCTTGTATCTATAACTACAAATAAGTTGTGATATTTTGATAATTGATTCAAAAAGAATGAAGGAGGACCCTTGTTTCATTTGCAGGGATTGAGGCTTTTTAAGATTTGCAGACCCAAACTCATTCAATGAAGGCCCATAATTCAGAATACTCTCAAAATGAACACTGTATTTTATTTGTAAACTAGGATGATTCCATAGAAATTATTTCTAGGATTTTGTTCCAGTTAGATGCTTGATATGATTGGATACCATCTGTATATAGCCATCGGGACATTTCAATCGACCAATGTCATCTTTCAAAGCCAGAAGTACCACTGAAATTTCTTTCCAAATCCTTGATTAAACATAAACTTCCTCTCGAATAGAAAGTATAGGTGTTCTTTTGCAATCTGGGGCAGTGTTTTAACCATTTTTTCATTTTTCTTTAAACAACCCTTCTCCATAATATTTCTGTGGAGGCATTTTTAGCCTAGAACACCTTTGTGGGACCTTTACCAAAGCTATACTATTTTGAACAACTTTCAAACAATTATGGCCAGCAGTCTTCGTCAATGATCACTCATGTGTTTTCACTGTTCCATGAGGTTAAAAAATCCTTTGAAATCTGTCTTTGACCCTTTCAAGTCACTAGATGTTCTTTGAAGACTTTGTAAGATAACAGTTTGATGTGGTAATTTCCTGACATTCTTGATAACCTGCTTATGCTGGAGCTTCCTTCTATCCGGAATTTACTAATCTCTGTGTGACATCCTTATAACTTGCCATGGTGTATAATTCAAAATTTTCATGGCAGTCTAACACTGTTATTTCATAAATTAACACTGTAGGATATTTCTACATTTCTGCTGGTCCCTTTCATTACAGTTTTTACACTGTTTTCCATAATGATCTTTGTAAGCCCTTGTCACCTTCAACCTGAGACCAAAATCTGTTTACACTTTTGCCATGTTCAAGAGACTGATATATGAGATTTGGAAGGCTGCTAGAATGACTCATAGAAACCAAGGCTTTTATTAGCCATTTTCCTCCTAATGGAGCTTCAGTAGTTAGAGAAATAGCCCATCCTGTTCCAGAAGTCAATAACCCTACTGATTTCAATTACTTTTCAACTCTATTTTGTTTAAAGGAACAGAGACCTGGCCCTCTACTTATAGATGAAGGAGGCCTATTTTGAAAACTATCTGGTTTCCTTTCAAACTATATTTCAACCAATTGCAGAATGTTTGATGAATCATACTGATATTGGTTTCCCTTATACATGATGGCAGAAGCTAGTTAGAGACTAGGACTGTTGGACTCCTTTGGCTATCTGCTCAATAATGTTTCTCCATTGATGATCAACTCATTAGATTTATATTGTAACTCAATAATAATGGAGTTTATTTAATCAATTTTTGAAAAACACCACTGCTTGACCTCTGCCTTTGATCATCATTTTCATGCAGAGACCTTCAGTTGCTGTCTCACTGTAAACAAAGTTTGTCTTTCAAGTTAGTGAAAAACTTAAAAAAAAAATTTACCTTGGGCTCTCTACTTATAGATGAAGGAGGCGCTTTCCATCTTCAAACCCTCTTCTTATAGAAGAAGGAGGTTTTTTGGTCATGTCATATCATCAGCCTTTTGACAGTGTTATTTTTCCTTACACTATCCTTCATGCTTTGACTATGATCGCAAGAGCTTAATGAAAAACTCTCTGCTCTGTGGCTGCATCGCAGGCCCAAGATCACATTGAGAAGCAGTTGTCTTCTCATGTGGAGCCAAAAATTGTCTTATGGGATGCTGATATGCCTCTGTTCTTGAAAGATCCATTAAAACACAGTAAAAACACCTAAAATCAGTTTGACCTTTGGGACAAGTCCTGCTGAGGCTTGATGGTTTATTAGTGGTGCGACCTAGGTTTGTAACCAACTTTATTTGTAGAATAGGAAGGTTTGTTATGACTGGTTTGTAGCAGATGGAGGTTCTTAGGCTTTAGAGTGGTTTGCCAAGGGAGGAATGCCTTAAAGCGCCACTACCTAACTTAGGGGAAACTTCTTTGGACAGATTTGGACTGTTTCTTTGGAGCTGATGGGCAAACTAGTATGGCTAAGGGTAGATAGGGCTTGATAATGGGGCTTCATCTCGTCATGGGCGGATTGAAAGGTAGGAGGGAAAAAAATGTTTATGGATGTTTTCCAGCTGGCAAATTTGACAAATTTTTAGATCAGCTGCTAGAAAACTTAGCTCTTATAAATAGTCATCACTAACAACTGAAAAATACTGATGACTAACAGTGGCTCCATTTGGGGAAGGCAGCTCCTTTTCAGGAGATGTCTAGAATTTCAGATCTTTGGCTTATGAAGACCAGTGCCTTACCCATTAGCACAAATTTAATTCTTCCTTGATGCCACTTTTGAAAAGAGAGCATGATTAGCATCAATGATATTTCTACCTACCCCTCTATCTTTCCTAACATTTTTTCTTCCTTTGGGTGCATTTGGACTAGCAACCCTTTTGAAAATATATATATTTTTTTGAAAAATGAACCTATCTAGTTCTATACTTATATCTACCAGGAATTCAGATTAAGCTGATGAACTCCTTCATTACTCTACCTATGCTAGATCAATTGTCAAGGTTAAGTTGTTTGATAGGATTTTGTTCTCTAATCTAAAACATGAAATTTAAAATGATCAAATCATGGTTAAACAGTCTGATTTGTCATGTACTTGCGGCATGAAAGGACAAACTGCACACAAATATTATTTTGCAAAAATGAAATCTAGAAAAACGGGGCTAAGATGCACAATTTGTTTTTCATCCCCGCTTCTCTCTTTGGTTATGTTTTAATCATGTGGAACCAGTATCTTTTCCTAATCTACTCTCTTTGATAAGTCAAGCTTACACAATGTTGACCATCTTTTTCACTCACTAACTTATCAACAAATAAATTTAAACATGTTCAATTATGATTAGGCTAGATAATTGAACAAGACATTTGAGCACTAGTAGCGACATTTAGACTTGCGCGCTTTCCGAATGTCTATTTTTTTAACATGGGGCTTTACCATTGCTTTTAGAAATTGCCCTCTTTTTCTACTTTTTACTGTTTTTTGTATTTTCTGCTTTTTTCACTTTTTCTTCAAACAATGTAGAACTGAAAAGATGTGCACAAGGCTGAGCTTATTTTCCACTGCTGTCTATCTATCCTAATCTAATCTATACACAATATACATTCATTTTGTGAACTATTCTTTCCAATATAGCCAGTCAAGTAGATGATTTCATGGTTGATCTTGGTTTAGTTCTTTCATGATGCTGAAGTAATGAAAAGGCCACTCCCATTTGGCTTGTTTCCAGATAGTAGTGCTTAAGTTTTTTCTCATTCTTGGTAGCAACTTGTTCATGATAGAACCCACTACTCCTTCAGATTTCTCAAGGAAAACAACAAATGGATCTTGGAATAATACCTGATCTAGAGGATTTGATATATAGGCTTCTTTAAGGACTACTCTTTCTTCCACTTGGTTATATTTGGGACTCTCTTGGTAAAGCCACTCTTCCCCTTGCTCATGATCACTTGAACTGTCAGACTCATCATATATTATAGTGTAGTTCTCTTGCCAAGCTTATGTGTTTTGATAGGGCGGGCTGAAAACTATGTGAAGGTCATCAATTTGATGGGCAGGGATACTCTTTGGCAACAAATCTTCTTGAGAAAGAAAAGCATCAACTTTCTTGTGATCATCAATTTTCAAGCCTTCATTTGCTTCCAAATTTTCTGAGCTTTCCTCGTCACTATCATAGCTACTATGTTTTGTTTGGTCACTTTCCTCAAGTTTATGAAACTGAGCTTCCTCCTAAAAATCAAAAACTAAGTATTCTGCATAGTTAGCTTTTGTTTGGAAATCATAATCATCAACATATTGATCAAACCTTGGAGAATCATTAATATAAGTAATGTCACCAGCCATGCATATTGGACTATCAGATTGCTTTTCTTCAAATTGATTTATAAATCTATTTTTTGACTTATGATATGCAAGATTAACAAGAGAAAGATCAGAAAAGTTTTGGTTATATGAAGTTTCAGAGGTTGTCTGCATGTTTATACGTTGATCTATTTCCTCTTCAGTTAAAAAGGGAGGCATTTTCATTTCTCTAAAATAATCCTCTTTCTCTTGGGAAATCTGATTTGAAGGATGAATGTATTTTTGGGCTTCACCTATGAGAGATGATGAATCATCATTTATGCCCTTAGAGAGATCCTGTGGGTTCTCTTTCATTTCTTGCTTGTTTTCATCTTCAACCAATTCTTTGTGATGTTGAGGATAGTTAGCATGTAATTCATGAGTTTTTTCTGATAGATTTTCAGGAGGCCAACTTGCTTTTATGAACTCAAATGACTCCCAGCATAAAGGTAGAGATCCTGTAGGTTTTTCTTTATCTTCTATTTCGGATTTGAATTCATCCTCACTCAACTCTTCTTGATGTTTGGAATAATAAACATGGGATTCATGAGTTTTCTCTGATGGATTCTGAGGAGGCAAGTTTTCTTTTATGAACTCAAATGACTCCCAGCATAAAGGTAGAGATCCTACAAGTTTTGATTCTTCTTCCATTTCAGAATCCGTGATTTCAAAATGGCTGATAGTCTCTTTAGAGCATTCCTCTATGTTTTTATTTGCAACTTTCCCATTAGGCACATTTTGTTTATAACTCGTCTTGTAATAGTCGAGTGTGTTCATCTTGAGGAAAAAGTGTAGGATGGTTTAAATAAGCAGTGTTAACCTTAAATTTTTGTTTTTCTCTTTTCCTGTCAAGTAGATGCTCTAGTTTGCTGAACATACATACCAATTTTTCCAACTTTTCCTTTGAAGATATTAGTCTCTCTTGATTTTCTTTGTCTTTCTCATTATTCTTAGTTGTGCCTCCCTATTTAGTGTGTTGAATTCTACATCAAATGCTATCCTTTGCATTTCTTCTAGGGTCAAAAGATCTTTATTTCTTATTCGGAAAACCATCTCTGGGTCAAAAGAATCTAGGTAGTGCAAGAGAGCACATATGAGGGGTGGCTTTAAGTTGGCAGGCATTGCATGGTATACTTTATTGAACTTGGCTCAAAAGTTTTGTATTGTCTCTCCTAGTTGTCTTTTTAACTGATTGTATTCCTTTATGATGAGAACTTTATTACCCATGAGCACCCACCTATCTAGGAATATTTGAGTGAACTGATGAAAATTGGTAATGCTTGCAGCTGGAAGGTCTTTAAACCAACTCTTAATTTTTCCTTGTAATGATAAGGCAAACATTCTAATACGCACATCATCTTCTTCTATTTTATAAAGGTCAAGTAAATCCTCAAGATTTTGGAGGTGCTCTTCAGCGGTGACTTTGGAGATTTCTCCATCAAATCTGGGTAATTTATTTTGAAGATTTGCAGGGAGGGCTCGGAAGATGGGAGGTGAAACCAGAGGCTTGTATCTTTCTAGGACCTTTGTGGATATAGGTAGTTTAAAAAGAGATTCGTGACTGTTTGAGGTTTCAGCCAAAGTGGGAAAGGTAGAATGAAGCTCATGTTTTGCTAGGTTTTCCATAGGTGAATCTAGGGTAAGCACAGGTGTATAAGCCTGCTCATGGCCTGAAATTTGAGGCTTCTCTTTTCAAGGTTTAAGATCCTTCCAATGATCAATGTAGATCTCATTGATGTATTCTTGATCAGGCTCAAAGTAGGATAGAACATAGTTATAGATAAAGACAATAATTTCTTGAATCCAACTAAGGCCTGAGTGCTTTTTCTTTCTAGGATGACCGGTCATGTTTTAGATTCTTCCTCCAGTGGATTCTTTAGGTCTATTGAGAGTTGTTGAGTCGCCAGGTGGAACTTCGTTGTTTTTACAGAGGTGTAGCTATGGTCCACCACCAATAACTAGGAAAAACCAATCTGGGGATGTTTTTGGGGTTTTCTGAGTTTTTATGTGCAACCTAGTTTGTAAGAGTGTTATAAACCTGATTCATCACTTTGCTAAGATGGTGAAATGAAGAGTTTACTCTAAATGATTCTATAGGCTGATGGTTTGAGTTTAATGTTTGAAGGACTAAAGAGTCTATAAGATTTCGCTAGACTGTCATGTACTCAGTGTCCCACCGTGACCACCATTATGTTAGTGAGCGGTGGGATAAGTCAGCCAGATAGTATTCTCAAAGGTCTCTAAAGATTTAGGGAAACTAATTTTGTTTATCACTCAAATTCCCACCGTGATCGTCATTATGTTAGGGTCCTGTGATTTGGCTGATTGGAAAGCCAAATGACAGTATAACATCAAACCAATCTTTGGAGCCCAAGGACCTAGCCTTCCTGGACTCAGAGAGGGCTCTCTCTATATGTGTAAGGGATATCTGTGTGTTTGGTTATTGTGTTTTGATTTTAGGCTAGTTATGAAATAATTTTTTGGTTTTGGTTTTTAGGTTGTGAGGGATGAAACTGATCAAATATATAAGATAGGTAAAAAGATGTTAGGTCAACTGGGCTATGGGGTCGAAAAGGTCTAGAAATCTATCAGACGGTGATACAAGGCTGTTGAAGGGCCGATTTGATTCGAAGTAGAAAGAATCTTTGGGCAAAATGGAATAAAATGGACATCAAGTTTGGGAACAACAAAGGATTTCAAGAATAACTAGTTTAATAGCTGACATAAACATGGTAGGGCAAACCATTAATCATGAGAAATGTCACTATAAGCTAATCAATACATAGAAATAAACATTCAAGCCATGCATAGAGATATATCACCCTCTAACTTTGGGAAATGGCTATCAGACTTTGGGGAAAACACTTAAGACAGACAAACAACTTAACTTACTATGCTAGAATGCCTAAACACAGTGCTTCAAGTTATTGGGCACTTTGAAAACAAGATTTCATAGTCTTAGGCAAAGGGAAAGATCGAACAAGACCTCCTTGGTTCAACAAATGACAATCTAATCAGTCAAAGAGAGATTTCATGGATGGAACTATGGCTAGCAATAGGTAAGCAGGGCGTACCGTAAGTCATACTTAGCATGCATAAAACCATGAATGAAATAAGCAACAATATCCTTAAGTTATTAAAGAGAAATCAAGAATTCTTTAATGTTACTAAGGAAGAAGAAAACATGGAGGCTATGAAGAAACAGGAAATTTGAGGTGCCTCCATGGGCATGTCTCAAATTTGTTCTCAACTGATCTATAGCAAGGAAGAAACATGGATTTATGAAATGAAAAATAGAAAAAAAAACAAAGAAAGAGACTCTATACCATTCTACCAATTCATGGAATTCAACAACAATCATCTTTCATCATCCAAGAACATCCAAGAGACTATCCAAAAGCATGAGAAAAGTATTTCTTCCAAAGCTTATATGACCATATATTGCTTCTATCATCAAGTTTAGCCCTGTCTACAATGAAAGCCTTTGGAATATATAGGCTCAAGTGAGGAAAACCTCTTGGTTCAATTTGCACTCTCATTGGCCTATCCAAAATATCTAAACTTGTCCTTAAGGCTTTGCAAAGCCCAAGGCACAAAATATCTCATAAAATATCTAAAAAATGCTAAAAGAGGGAAGAAAATTGACTTTTCACAACTTCTCATGTGCAAAAATAGCTAAACGCACATGAGGAAAAAGCAGTTTTTAAAGGTTCAAATTTTACAAAAATACTCAAAATTTACATTAGCAAAAGGTCTCCGGACTTTCCCGCAACCTTTGGCAGCCTTCCCAATGTCGAAAAAAGACTCATGATAGCTCGTTGGAAAGATATGAGTGTCTACTTTCTGGAGAAACTAAAATTTTTTCAATCTGATGCCTGAGAGTCCTCCAAAAATAGGATTATGTGTAAAAATACAAAAAATAAGGCTTGCTGATAGACCGGGTAGAGTGTGGAAAAAGCAGGTATTTTTCGCCATTTTGGGGGAGAAAATGATCTTCAAATGTCCTGAAAATTGTTGAGTGTGTGCTCCTGAAATTATGGCATCCAATGATACCATTCTCCTCCTTTGATGATCCCCCAAACTGAAATGGCGAAGCCCATGAGTTTTGGCCAAAAACCCAAAAATGACAAAAAACCAAAATATGTCGAAAATCGCCCAAAATTGGTGAGCAGAACCCTCAAGGGTTTTTAGAAACATGTCTAGAAGCAGAGACCAAAAACTAAAGTTCTGATGTCTTTTCTCACTTTCCGTGCCGAGTGCTTCCCTTTAGCCTCCTTGAGCTTTTCTTGGTTTTCTTCCTTGTTGTTTGACATTTTAGATTTGGTGAAGAAGTCATGGTTCCTTGCCTAGGAGAGGCAGTTAGCACATGCTTTGGAGAATGCCCTCCATGCTCTATGTTTTTTGTTTGCTTGCCCTCATCATAGCTTGCTTGAGGGTTGTCTTTTCTATCCTTGTCACTGCTTTACTGCCCATCACTTTGCTCTTCATCATCACTGCTATGTTTAGACTCTTTAGTATTGTGTTTGAGCCAAGAGGTATTTATGAAGACATGTTTGTGGTTTCATGAAAAGAAATCTCCTTTGTTTTAGCACAAAAACCCTCCCCTCAAACATTGCTTTTATGAAGGTACTGTTATTTAAAAGACTGAACAAAACCCCTTTTAAACTATTAAAAACACTTTTCCCAATCAATATCTTCCTTTGTGAGATCACTGCTTCTTTTGGCTTTGATGGACATGGTGCTCTTTGAGATCATTGTTTTCAAAGACTCCTTTAGATCTGTTAAATACCCTCTACACACATTCTGTTCTATTTTTTTAGAGATTGTGTGAATCTTCAATTCTTCAAAGAAAGAAAACTCTTTTTTAAAATAACACATTGACATTCCTTTTTAATAAATATGATAAGTCTTTGAAAAAACAAGTGCGCTTTCCCTTTAACTGTCTCCTAGCCCTTTATCAACATTCAACAAGCCATTACCCTTCTATCACTGCTTCTCTTTTTGATATCACTGTTTTGATCAAGGCAAGTTGGTTTCAAATGCTGTGCAAAATATCTTCTTTGGTATTAGGTCCCTGCTCCTTCAAAACACTGTCTTTTCTCCCTTTGTATGCCAATCAACAAGTAAATTCAAGAACAAATACAAGTCAATAAAAGATATACACAGTCAAAGGGCCACTGTGTTTGGGTAAGGTTACCCAGCTCTTTATTTTTTTGGTGTGAGAACATACAACTTTGTAGCAGACAAACAATAAAAACCTCTCACAATCAATACACTGCTCTTGTGTTCACTACTCCTCACATAGATTTTGACAATACTTCCAAATGAAATTTTACAGCCTTATACACTATAGTTTTTTTATGGACAAATTGGCGGCCTTGACTCTGTTCTTCACCACAAGGAGGACTTCTAAAATAAAAGGGCACTCATATAATGATCGTTGTAGCTGAAATTAGGCTCACTGTTTTGCTTTTTAAACCCTGTGTTTCTCCTTCCAAACAGTGCCTTCACCTTTTAATATTGCTTAGAGGACAGCTAATTGGGTCCTTTGTCATCCATCAAAATACATTAATTTCACTATGACAGTGCTGGGCAAACAAAGCCACTGCAACCTCGAGTTTTTGAGAAAAACTATCAACCCTTATTACCACTGCTTTGTTCCCACTATTTTCAGCTGATAGAGGTATTGTTTATCTCAGTTTTAAGTGCAGTTTTAGGCTCTAAGAATGACCACCTTTCTTTCAACCAGCTATAACAACATCCCTCAAAAGTCTCTCACACCGACACACCTTGACTTACACCAAAGGTCTCATCTTTTTCACCATTACTTAGTCCTTTGATAAACGAAGCATATGATCACCCTTTAGAAATTTGACAATATTAAGGAGGCTCATAGAATACCTTGAAAATTTGATGGCAGCCCTTGTTGACAAGTTTGAGCAACTCTGGAAATATTTTTTGAAGGTTTTTAGGTAATTTTGTGACTGGTGCTATAGGCGCGCCGCGCAGTAGTGTAGTCCTTTGGAAATTTTCTGCCTGAACGCGCCGCACAACTTTTTAGATGCGCCTCGCAACTTTGTAGCCCGTTTTAAAGGCCTTCCCGGTGTCGGAATTGGGTGCGATATGGCTCGTTGGAAATATGTGGAAGTATAATTTTCAGAACAACTTCAATTTTTTCATTTGGAGTCCATTTGGTTGTTCAAAATGTCATTTTCCCAACACTGGTCAAAACTGGTGAGTCCTGGTGCAGAAATGCATAGTGTTGTTTGTAGGCCACTTTTGGATGCCTTCCCGGTGTCGGAATTAGGTCCGATATGGCTCGTTGGAAAGATATGGAAGTATAATTTCCAAATATGCTTGATTTGTGGCATTTGGTTTCCATTTTGGTGTTCAAAAATTGACTATCCCAACACTGGTAAAAAATGGTGAATGCTAGTGTAGAAAAACATAGTGTTGATTGCAAGCTACTTTTGGGTGCCTTATTGTTGTCATAATTTGGCCAGAGATGGCTCGTTGGAAAGCTACGGAAGTATAATTTCTAGAAAAACTTGATTTTTTTCATTTGGAGTCTATTTTGTTGTTCAAAATCTGATTGTCCCAACACTGGTCAAAATGGTGAATCCTAGTGCAGAAATTCTCCCATGACATCTGTATTTTCACATTTCTCACAAAAAATGATACTTGTTTAGAAACAGGAGGATTTTCTTCTTGAACCTATGAGGGACAAAAACCTCTCTCACTTCTGTAAATTTCATCTTTGTTTGGTCAGAAAATCATTTTGAAACAAATTGCCCGGGTGCTCCTTAACCCTAATTTTACTGTGGCATAGGTATCATGATTCAACAGCCATGCAAATTTTACTATCCCTTTGGATTTGCTGAGATGAGACATTTGAGCCTTCCAGCTATTCATGTCCACTTCTAGAAACCTTGTATCTATAACTACAAAGAAGTTGTGATATTTTGATAATTGATTCAAAAAGAATGAAGGAGGACCCTTGTTTCATTTGCAGGGATTGAGGCTTTTTAAGATTTGCAGACCCAAACTCATTCAATGAAGGCTCGTAATTCAGAATACTCTCCAAATGAACACTGTCTTTTATTTGTAAACTAGGATGATTCCATAGAAAGTATTTCTAGGATTTTGTTCCAGTTAGATGCTTGATATGATTGGATACCATCTGTATATAGCCATTGGGACATTTCAATCGAACAATGTCATCTTTCAAAGCCAGAAGTACCACTGAATTTTCTTTCCAAATCCTTGTTTAAACAGAAACTTCCTCTCGAATAGAAAGTATAGGTGCTCTTTTGCAATCTGGGGCAGTGTCTTAATCATTGTTTCATTTTTCTTTAAACAACCCTTTTCCATAATATTTCTGTGGAGGTATTTTTAACCTAAAACACCTTTGTGAGACCTTTACCAAAGCTATACTATTTTGAACAACTTTCAAAAAATTATGGCTAGTAGTCTTTGTCAATGATCACTCATGTGTTTTCACTGTTCCATGAGGTGAAAAAATCTTTTTAAATCTGTCTTTGACCCTTTCAAGTCACTGGATGTTCTTTGCAGTCTTTGTAAGATAACAGTTTGATGTGGTAATTTCCCGACATTCTTGATAACCTGCTTATGCTAGAGCTTCCTTCTATCCGACATTTACTAATATCTGTGTGACATCCTTACAACTTGCCATGGTGTATAATTCAAATTTTTCATGGCAGTCTAACACTGTTATATCATAAATTAACACTGTAGGATATTTCTACATTTCTCCTGGTCCCTTTCATTACAGTTTTTACACTGTTTTCCATAATGATCTTTGTAAGCCCTTGTCACCTTCAACCTGAGACCAAAATCTGTTTACACTTTTTCCATGTTGAGGAGATCAATATATGAGATCTGGAAGGCTGCTAGAATGACTCACAGACACCAAGGCTTTTATTAGCCATTTTCCTCCTAATGGAGCTTCAGTAGTTAGAGCAATAGCCCATGTTGTTCCAGAAGTCAATAACCCTGCTGATTTCAATTACTTTTCAACTCTGTTTTGTTTAAAGGAACAGAGACCTAGCCCTCTGCTTATAGATGAAGGAGGCCTATTTTGGCAATTTTCTGGTTTCCTTTCAAACTCTGTTTCAACCAATTGCAAAATGTTTGATGAATCATACTGATGTTGGTTTCCCTTATACATGATGGCAGAAGCTAGTTAGAGACTAGGACTGTTGGACTCCTTTGGCTATCTGCTCAATAATGTTTCTCCATTGATGATCAACTCATTAGCTTTATATTGTAACTCAATAATAATGGATTTTATGCAATCAATTTTTGAAAAATGCCACTGCTTTACCTCTGCCTTTAATCATCATTTTCATGCAGAGACCTTCAGCTGCTGTCTCACTGTAAACAAAGTTTGTATTTCCAGTTAGTGAAAAACTTAAAAATAGTTTTTACCTTGGGCCCTCTTCTTATAGATGAAGGAGGTGCTTTCCATATTCAAACCCTCTTCTTATAGAAGAAGGAGGTTTTTCGGTCATGTCATATCATCACTCTTTTGACAGTGTTATTTTTCCTTACACTATCCTTCATTCTTTGATTATGATCGCAAGAGCTTAATGAAAAACTCTATGTTCTGTAGCTGCATCCCAGGCTCAAGATCACATTGAGAAGCAGTTGTCTTCTCATGTGGAGCCAAAAATTGTCTTCTGGGATGATGATATGCCTCTGTCCTTGAAAGATCCATTAAAACACAGTAAAAACACCTAAAATCAGTTTGACCTATGGGACAAGTCCTGCTGAGGCTTGAGGGTTTATTAGTGGCACGACCTAGGTTTGTAACCAACTTTATTTGCAGAATAGGAAGGTCTGTTATGACTGGTTTGTAGCAGATGGAGGTTCTTAGGCTTTAGAGTGGTTTGCCAAGGGAGGAACGCCTTAAAGCGCCACTACCTAACTTAGGGGAAACTTTTTTGGACATATTTGGACTGTTTCTTTGGAGCTGATGGGCAAACTAGTATGGATGAGGGTAGATAGGGCTTGATAATGGGGCCTCATCTCATCATGGGCGGATTGAAAAGGTAGGAGGGAAAAAAATGTTTATGGATGTTTTCCAGCTGGAAAATTTGACAAATTTTTAGATTAGCTGCTAGAAAACTTGGCTGTTATAACTAGTCATCACTAAAAACTAAAAAATAATGATGACTAACATACTTGAACACAATTTATTTTCCAAGTAGAGTAGAACATATAAAAGATAAAAATAAAAATTAAAGAGAAAAATAAGTCCTATTGTGAAAACCAACTTGGTAGCGCAATAGGACATGGGCTTTGCTTGAAAACTAGACAATTGGTGGGCAAAGTTCACAATAGGTTCTGCAATTTCATGACAGTTTCAATATTTTATTATGGTTATTAAAATAATTTTTGGTTCTATGGTTGAGTTGGATGATGTGGAATTCTTGAAGGTCCACCTTCCAACAGATCTTGTCCCATCGACCTCAACACATTATCTGGGATCAAGATCAGAGATTATTTGGTGTGCCTTGGAACTTGCATACATGAATGACAAGACTCCTTGTTGACAACAATGAGAATAAAACGTCGCTTGATTTTTGGATCTTGTAGGTGAATCAACTTCAACACTTTCATTCGTCCCTGTCAAGATGCATTCGGGTATCATGACACTCATTTACATTATTGGTGATTTGTCTCGCATTGCTTAACGATTTTCATCATCGATCGGTAATCCAATGATTTATTCCCATGCTCGACTTCGACACATTCATTCGCACGGTAAGAATTGTATCATGGATTTTTCATTTGATGAAGACTAATGGTTTAATGGAATAAAAAACAACTTGCAGCAGTACATTTTATTGGTTTCTTGTAGTAGCATGTTCATATTTTTGTTTCATTCAACAACAACATGATGGCACCATTACAACACTTTTTCATCCATTTTCATTTTCAAGAAAAACAATAAATTTGGGCCTATTTTAGTCAATATGTAGTATGTTTCGTGGTTTTTACTTCAGCATGCACTACACAATTCAAATCAGTAGTTCAAAATTAGAGAAAATAATTTTCTGCAAAAATTGACATTTTTTTGCAACAACTGCAGAAAGTTGTAGTTTCTGCAGCTATTGCTATAGTAGCCTGTTTTTACTGTAGAGGTTTTTTCTAGAGGCAGTTTTGGCACAAATATTGCAAGAGATTGATTGAAAAATAAAAAAGTCTGAGCTTCTGTGTTTTCTTAGAATATGATAAATTGAGTAATACGCGAGAAAAATAAAAATAAAAAGTGCAATTTTCCAAGAATTTTCAGTAGCTTTTAAAGGCAGATTTTTACTTTTCACCATTTTGGACAGATTTGGACAGATTTCGATATTTTTTCACAAAAACATATTTTCTTCATCAAAATGGGATTCTGAAGGTACGTGGCAGTAGAAAAGGAAAAAATACACAGTTTCCCTTTCAAATCACTCAATTTGGCCTTAAAATGTGTTTGTGGCATATGTTGTTGTTGCAACATTGGGTAGCGTAAGGGTGAAACAAGATAGAAATTGATTTGATCATAACTTGCAAGCCGTACATCCATTGGGCCTAAAATTGTTATGGTAAATGCATTGAGGTAGGGTAAATGAGAAAAACAAATTTCAGAAAATTCCAGTGTGTATGTTTCAAGAAATTTTCCACTTTCAGCTACAACCATTTCTCATTTTTTTCGAGATCCGTGCACCCATTAGTTTAAATTTTTTGTGGGAAGATGCATAATATTAATAGTAACAACCTCATAAAATTTCAAGAGAATCTGATTTACCATTTGAGAGAAATTGTAAAAACAGATATGCTACATGAAAAAGATACATTTTGTGGAGCAAGGTTAAAGTGGAGCTCAACGCATCATGGAGCAGAGTACTTGAGCCAAATCAATGCCAAATCAGCCATCAGATCATGTTCTCTTCTCCAATTCCAAAAGATAAACTTGAGGTAAAACTAGCCTTAAATTTTTTAATTTGTTAAAAATTCTAGAGATTTTGATGAAAAGCTATTATAAACATGTAGTTCCAATTTTTCTCCCATTATGTTTTGTCATACCTTTTAACAACCAATCCCACAAGTTATAATTAATTATTTATCAACAAAGTCCTGCTACCCATGCAATCATCTCATTGTTTTCCATGGTCATAATTATATTTTTCTATGCTTTCACCACTCTCTTGTTTAAACTTTCTCTTCTTGTTAATCCATGCTTTCCTTAATGATCCATCAACATGATGTTCTTGAAAAAAATAATTATTTTACAAATAGAAAAACTTGACTTCAAGGTACATGTTTGTAGCACATGATCAAAAAGTACATGGAGCACTTAAATTATGTTTCATATTGCTCATCTTCATATTTTTAATGGAAGCCAAGAAATCATGAGCACAAAGCCACAAGAATAATATTGCAACAAGGCTTTGTTCACACGCTCTTGAAATCACTTGGAAGAATATTTTAGGCTTTGATGAGTTGTGTAACCCTCAAAATTTTTTTTTATTTTGTGTTATGTGCAACTCATCTTCTCAAAAGGTTCACATTGAGAAGTCTTCTTCATTCATTGGTTTGTGAGTTCTTGAAGAAACTATTTGATAACATTTTTGAAATATGATTGGTTTCTATGCATGGAAGATAAGAAGGAAATCATTATAGGTTGCAATCTATGATAATTTCCAGCCATACTAATGGGATTAACCTCAAAAGGATGGAAAGAACATTCTATAGATGGAGTAAAAGCCTTGATGTGTTATTCACAATATGGAATTCTACCAAGGGTTGAACAATTTGAGCACAATTAAAACAGTGACAAGTACTTGTATATGCTATTATGTGGGCATCATTTCTTTTCATACAAGTTGCATATAATAAATAATGAAGGGTTGGAGAAAAGTGCAACTTATTGAGATAATGAGTCAATATTGTTCTCTTGGAGCTTTGGTCAAGGATTTAGTTGAAACGACAGAATAAAGGAACACAAGGAACCGGTTAGATTATGAAACTTTGCAATGCTTTGTTTGCATGAGGACATGTAAAATATTTGGTGTGGGGGAATGTTGAGCCTCAAATTTGTCATAATTTTGTTGATGAAACCATCCATTTTCGCATCATTCCATTCACCCATTGTCATCATTTTCAACCATATTTCTTCACAAACGCATCAAATTCCCACATACATGTTTACATGGTTTATTATTATTATTTCTATTATTTTTAATGAATTAAAGAGAATTATGCATGATTTTACTAATGATGGTTTGATAGTTCAAGTTTCTACAGTTTCTGTAATTGTTTGCATGGTTGAGGTAGAAGCACCACTCTAGAATGAAATCCAACACATGAAATTTGTTTCTGGAAGCTCTAATATGGATTGTTGTTGGTCAAATTCCACCTAGCTCACACATGTGGACCTTCAGGCAAAGATCAAGGGAAAATTGCAGCTGTTTTTACCAGTCAACTTCAAACGTGTTTTCTGAGCAAACGAAAGCAAATCTCACAAAAAAAACAACATGATTTTTGTTAAGAATGGACCCAATTAAGTTCTTTGTGAACATTTTCCCCAAATCCGTTACCATTTGGGATATATTTCAGGTTCTTTGGAGCCCTATTTTGCAGTTGCGTGAGCAAACATTGCGCCCATGTGTCAATAAACACCCAGTCAAGCATATAGAGGTTGGAATGGACTGTGCTTCATCATATTCATGGAAAATAGGTGTCCATTTAGTTCCGATATTTAGCCATATGAATCTCCATGAATTTACATTGCAACCCCTATATAAACACTCCATTGAAACAAAGAGGGGAGGTTAATTTTTTGAAGCATATTGTGAAGTTTTAAAACTCTGTTTTTCATTCTTTTTTAATGAAGAAGTACCTTGAAGACTTGATGCGTAGCTAATTGTTGGAGTAAATTTTCGATCACCTATTTGTGGAGGGCCCCTTCAAACAGTGAAGGTTCTGCATTTTATGTTTTTAATGTAGTTGTTTTCATGTTTTCATTTTATCATTTGATGTAGTTATTTTCATAATTCCAATTTGTCATTTTCCGTATTTGTTTTCAGAATTCCAATTTGTCATTTTTTGTAGTTACTTCGAGAATTTCATTTTTTTGTTTGATGTAGATGCTTTCATAAGTCTTATTTTATCATTTGATGTAGATTCATCCATCTTTCATTTTGAATTGTAAAATTGTAGAGGATTCATAGTTTTACTTCTAGAGCAGCAATGATTTATTTTAGAGCAGTTTTACAAGTTCATGAGTGTTTTATTTCAAGATCATGAGTGATTTCCTTTCAGCATATGAATGTGTTCTTTTTGGTTCATAACTGATTTATTTTCAAGAGCTATAGTGATTTTGTTACAAGTTTCATTGCTATAACATTTCATTTCAAAAAAATAAAAATGTATAAATTCACTTTTCTAGAATTCGATTTTATTTCATGGACAACATTGTTAGAGAATACGAATGTTTAGAGACTAATAAATAAATTAGTTAAGATTCCATCATAATATAGATAAAGTTTGTTTCAATTTTTACAGAATAGAAAGCATGTTGATTTTTAGAACTTAGTTGTAATTCAAATTTATCAATTTCATTAGGAACATAAGAATAAAAACATCCTTAGAAGTAATTTCTACAAATCGAATCATCACACCAATAAACTAAATGAATATACAAGGCTTCTAGCATATATTGTGCATTTTCACTTCACAATTTTACCAACTCCGGTCGATAGTTTATGTAATCAATTTAATACAATTAAATTGACCAAACAATCTCTTCTACAATTTTTGGCATATATTTTTAAGTTACATAATTTTTTTGTAGGTTTTATCTAACATTTTACGTAGATCTGAAGATAATTATTGAATATTGTAGAGTTTTAGAGCTATTTTTTCTTTTGTCTTTTTGTTGTTAGGAAGTTTCATCACCAACCATAAAACATATATTTTTGGCACATCTACTCAGAAATTTACTACTAACATCAAGGATACTACTATTTCTACTTGGGTGATGGAGTCCTAAGGGAAAAATCTATGAGATAATGATTTAATGCTTAGAGTAAGGAGAAAAACCTTGTTTTTACTTGTATAAACCGTAGTTATATTATTTTTGAATGGAGATATTAAATCTTTGGAGCTCTCTAGAAGGTCCCATGTGGATTTCAAGGAAGATAAATTTAACATGCAATAATCAACCTAGATTTTCCATAAATAGTATGCATTTAGACATGGAGAAAATAAGACCATAGAAATAATTAACTACATGAAAAACAATAAAATCCACAATAATAACTTACAATTCTTCCATGAAATAGCCTTATTTCAATCTAAAAAAGACATCTCCATGAAAAAAGTAAATATCCAATAGAATTAATACCCAAAATATCACATCTTCACAAGCACTTAGTTTACACAAGGCTAAATTGAGCTCTCTAAACGAAGTTGAAATCCATGAGTGTTGATGAAAAGATACAATGTAGTGATACTCTATTTATATAAGGTCAAATAACTTTCAATTATTAGCCTAAAATCCCTATGACAAGTTCAATTTTTAGTCTACATGAATAAAATGGGTACAAGCCAACCCAATAGCTCAATGCAATAAAATATTCCACTAAAATCCCACACGATGTGGGTTGAAACTCCTCTCTAGCATGACATCATGCCATTTTAGGGAGATAAAATCCACAAAAATTCATGGAATGGGAAAAATGCATCCCCAATCATCATAATCAACTCAATGATTAAGGGTAAACCCTAAAGTCATGCCCCAAAATGCATCCATGTGTTAACACCTTTCTCTAGGTGCGCTGCATCATCTCCAAAGGGTTTTTAAGGATTATTTAGCTCAACCTCTCTTAATCATTGGGGCTCGAAGTTGTAGTAAAAGTACCCTTGTCATACTTAGGATGTCCATATTCATCTGGAATCTAGATCAAGATGTTCCCATCAAATAGTGTTAAGGCTAGCCCGGGGGCATCTTCGGTCTATTGGGTACATAAAAAAGAATATCCAATACCAAGAAAAGTGATCTTAGTGTTTTAGCATCTAGGGGTTTTATAAGGTGTTAATCAACTATTGGAATAATCAAAGTTCCCAATGCTCTGCTATGGAAGGGAAACATTATATTTTTAAGGTCATCATTGTTGCTTGGATGTGTGGTATGACATGGACATCATGTGGAGTGATGGTATGGAATGTGTGTCCCAAAGTCCCCTACTTCTCTATGAAGGACCAACTAGATAAACCATCTCAAGATAAAGTGAAATTTACCATTCATTAGAGGTAGTGATCACCTATGCATCATAGTAGACCATAATTAATTATTAAGTGTATAACAAAACTTCGAACTAGGATCACCTTCAAATGTCTAACTCGACCAAGTATCGTAAAAGTGTTCCCTACCTTGCTAGATCTGGCTAGATGTTCAAGCCTATGAGGTTCTTCTAGACCCTAAGGGTATGTGACATGTCCAAGGTAAACTATTCAATTCATAGTTGTTCATGATAGAGATGGGAGCAAAGGGGAAATTATTAATGGAAAGGTGATATGGCCATGGGACCAGCTTATGGAGGTCCATAATCATAAAAATATAGATGTATAGAGGGAGTAATCATGGAAGCATGAGTTACTCCTTTCCCTGGTCTGGTTTTTCTACCCCTCTAGTATGCCTTCTACTTTGATAAGGAGCATAGCTTAAGTGTCCAAGATTTATTTTAATATTATAGCATTGAAATAACTCTCAATGATGAGTTTTATTCTTATTCATCAGGTTTTGGATATGCAAGGGTTATTTATTATGTGATGGAGCATCAAGTTCTTAGGAATTGAGTGATGGATAATGAGGTAAGTAGAGCCCATGATAGGAATTTTACCACATGCTAATTAATGTCCCATACATATTTTTCATTTTTAATTTTCTTTTTGTTTGAGTTCATATTATTATTTTACCTTTATTTTAACTACATCAACCTCGAGAGTAAAGCTTTTGGCCTTGACTCAAAAATGAGGATATGAGGGTGTTGATATCGATGAACACATGATAAAAAAATTAAGGATGGACATGAAATAATGGTAATAATGAAAATAGGTAAGTATTTAGTGGTTATGAACATGCTACACCAATCTAAGTTTCCCAAGTAGTGCCCCTCCTATAGCCCTAAGGGCTCAGAGGAGGTCCCTATAGAATAGGGTCAAAAAATAATCGCTTGGTAAAGTGAGAGAACAATCTTACAGTCAAGATCTGTAAATTACTCATATCACCCCTTTATCCATGTTATAATTCCCAAGACATTAATTTAAAGAACATTATTATAATATGGTGAAAGTACATACTGAGTGGTAACCTGCCTTTCTTTAAGAGGAATGTTGGATGATGAGAGGTGTCTGACTGGTGGAAATGATGGAGGAGTGTGGTATATAATCATATAATAAGAAAATATAGGGTTTCTCACTCACTGGATGTCCAAAATAGCAGAAAAAAATATCTTATAGTGTTACCCACTTTTGGTGGGTAACAGGGATACCAGTAAGTATCATTTAATAATATGACATCATATTTCTTAGTGCATTATGGATTATTTTTTGGGAGAATATGGACAAAAAATTGGAGAGGTATATAACACTCCATCCATATACAAGAGGGAAGATGTAAGTAATCAACATGAATTTGGTACAATCTTTTAGGGGTTACAATTAGAAGCATTCAAATACCTATGATGAAATCTTGTCTATATACATTACTCCTACAATAGAAAAATTGACATTTCACCTAGTAAGTCACTATTTAAGAATTGTTTTGGATATTTGTGATCTTCACCTTTGGATGTAGTTTATGGAAAACAAGGAAGTATGATGGAGGACCTCACAGGGGATGCTTTAAGAATAGAAAAAATTGTGGATAATATCAAGAAGATCCATTTACACCTATAAGATATGTTGAAGAATTTATAGGAAGAGTACAAGGCCAAGCATGGTCAATATAAGAAGAGAGCTAGTTTAGAGTGGGAGACAAAGTACAATTACGGTTGAACATAGAGAGGTTGTAGTGTCTCCGTAGGAAAATAAAGGATTTTAAATATGGTCCTTTCAAGATATTGGAAAAGGTGGGAGGTAATTCTTACAGACTCAACCTACCCCCATACATGTGCATTCACTTAGTGGTGAATGTGGAAAATATCACTCTATGAACCTTTCATGTTAGATTAGGAATATAACCATATCCTACATTCCATGGATGGCATGGCTCCATATGCTTAGGTAGAGTTAACATAAGATACAATTTTTCAAAATATTTCCATAACTACAAGACAGGGCAACATGACCTTTGGAATATTGGTTTGAAAGGATGTCTTTTATATAAGGTTGAATTTTACTCTAGGGAGAAGGTAGAGAAAAAATATTCTCACCTCATTCAGTAGATATTTTTGGGACCAAAAACCTCCCAAAATTGGGAAGTATAATCTAAACTAGATCAATATATTATTTTTTATTCCATATCGATTATTTAAGAGTGGAAAAATTGGAGGAATTAGCTTACAAGGCCATTTTTACTAATGGATCCTGGATTGGTGAATTGGGGTTTGAAACCATCCAAATATTGTTTGAGGAATCAAATGAAGATTTTTTGGGTCCAATTTTTTTTCTTGCCCTATACCACCTAACATTGTTCTATAATTAGATACCTTTCCACCTAAAATTTGTATGAAAAAGTTGTGCCACCCATAAGTTGACCCTCTTATTTTTTCTACCATGATTCAAAAGGATTCCACATAAACCCCACTACTCACAAAAGGGGCTTCCATATGGAGAATATGAATAGGTTTTTGAGAAGGGTCAAGGTTGTAACTCTATTTGAGAGTTGGAGTCAAAATTAGCCCCTCATCGATTATTGGTCTTTGTCATAGCCAAGGCAATATGAGGAAAATGGGTTCCATTCTATTCAAGTGCATTTTTTCCCATAGTAGGGAACATAAACACACAAAGAGAGAGAGAGAGAGAGAGAGAGAGAGAGAGAGAGAGAGAGATGTTATGAACCTTGCACCTTAAAAATGATAAGAAACCAACAATTACAATCCTTTTCGAGGGGGACCTCCTTTTACAATGAATACTATGTACAAGACAATATTTGATGACCTTAAGACTAGTTCTCCTTAGTTTATATAAAGGATACAAAGGGTATAATTATAATAAAATTGGACCATGATAGTAATGTCCTACATAACGATATAACAATAGAAATGTAATCACTCAATACCTAGGTATTATTAAGGGGTTTTAGCATTAACATGGTGCTTATATAAGGCTTAACATGCCCCTCCCCTTCAAGGAAGTGTTGTCTCAATACTTGAATATCTATGGATCTTTCAACATGAAAAGCTCATCTTACCATGTTGCTTCTTCCATTGGTAGGTTCTTCCATCTATTAGGTACTTATCAATTTCTCTCATCTACTTAGTCCTTATTTCCAAGCTAGTTTGGCTCTAGTATTATTTTCCCTTCATTAATAATCTATGGTCGAATAATTTGAACCAGGAACTTGTCATCGAAAACCATTTTAAAGAAAGAAACATGGAAAATTGGATGTACATGGGAAGGTGGAGGCAAATTTAATTGTAGGTTGTACTTCTAATCCTCTGCAACATCTTATTGGGGCCATAATATCTTGGTGCTGATTTATTATCCTTATTTTGTTGGTTGAGTAACATATATTTATATGGTTGTAGTCTCATAAATACCCAATCCCCAACTTCAAATTCCATTTCACTTTGATGTTGATTTGCTTGTTGTTTCATCCTATTTTGTGCCATAAATGTTTTTTCCTTCAATAGTTTGATAACTTCTTGTTGGTGCCATATATAGTCCTCTATTGCTTGATAATTTATAGTCTATTTAAATGGTGTTGTGATGGATGGAGGATGTTACCCATGAAGTGCCATAAATGGTGACATATTTGATGAGATATGGAAGGATGTGTTGTACCACCATTCTGCCTAGGGAAACCATTTGCCCCATTGTGTCTATTTTTCATATGCAAATAAGCGTAGATATCCTTCTAAACATTTATTTACAATCTAATTTTTCCCATTATATTGAGGATGATAAGATGAGTTATGAGCTAATTGAGTACCCAAAAAAGAAAATAATTCATTCAAAAAAATTCCAATGAAAATTGGATCTCTCTCACTTACAATAATCTTTTCTATTTCATATAGATTTTGGATTGTTTCCATGAATTCTTTTACCATTTTACTTTCTTTAAAATGATGAGAAAGAGATAAAAAAATGAAATATTTTGTTATTCAATCTACCATTACCATAATGTCACTCTTTCCTTTAAATTGGGGTAAAACTATAATAACATCCATTGAAACATCTTCTCAATGTTGGCATGCTATGGATAATGTCCAAAGGAGCCACGGGTCCTTGATTGTATCGCCCTTATTTTGTTGAATAGAAAAAAAATTTCCATAAAAAAATTCACATTTTCTTTAAAAAATTCCTAGAAAAAATATTTCTTGATCCTATGGTATGTCTTTAAGAACCATGAATGTCATCCTACAGGAGAAGTGTGTAAATACAAAGGGATATTCTATTTGAGTTGAGAATTCTTATATAAGAATAAGTTAATTTTTATACTAAATCGAGGTTATTCTATAGTTTTTGAATGATCTTGCATGTCTTCTCATTTTGCTCGCATTCTTTTGAAATGGAAATAACACATAGTAAACCATTTATGTCTTCATCTTTCCTTAAGAATGCATATGATACAATATTATGTTTTCCATTTTTGTAGATAATTTTAAAGTCATAACTTAGAATTTTTTTGACCCATTTTTGTTTCTCTTTTGAAAATAGTATTTGATCCAAGAATTACTTTAGAATATGTTGATCTATTTTTACGTTGAAGTGTGTTCCTATTTGATATGGACACCATTTCCTATTTACATGTATTATGACCGACAATTATTTTTCGTAGATGTGTATAAGATATCTAATTTAAGTTCACTAATTTCAAAGGCAAGGGCCTTCCTTCTCTCATCAAAATTTCACTAATGCCTTGGCCCTAGGCATCACATGACACGATGAAGGTTTTTGTGAAGTTAGATGTTTCCAAGAAAAGAGTTGTACACATAGTTTCTTTAATTTCTTCAAAAACTTTGGTTGTTTCTTTAGTCCAAGAAAATCATTCCTTATTCAATAATTTTTTTAGACGTGCTAATATTTGGCCATAATTATTGACATACTTGCAGTAATATCTTGACAATTCTAAGAATCCTTTGAGTTTTTTGAAGGCACTAGGGATTTGCCATTCCCTAATAGCTCTTATTTTGTTAGGATCCACCTTCACATGTGATACAATATGACAAAAATATTCAACTTCTTGAGCTTCAAAGGAAAACTTGGAAGGTTTTGCATATAGTCATTGTTCTTCCAATAGTGTTCTAACCATGTCAAAATATTGTACACACTCTTCCCAATATTTGTTGTAGATTAGTATGTCATTAAAAAATACTAACACAATTTTTTTAAGGATTTAAAAATAGAATTCATCAAGCTTTGAAATGTTGAACACACATTTGTAAGTCCAAATGGCATAACAAAAAACCCATAATGACCTTCATATGTTATACTTGTTGTTTTGGTAATGTTTTCTTGCCTCATTTTGATTTGATTATATCTATTAAAAATGAAGATCCAAATTAGTAAAGAAAATAGGTCCATGCAATTCATCGAATAATTAATCAATGATATGAATAGGAAACTTATGTTTGATTTTAGTTTTGTTGAGTTTCCTATAGTATAGACACATATTCCATGAACCACCCTTTTTGATAACCATCACTACTAGTGAAGAGAAAGTTCTATAGCTAGGTTGAATGATTCCCACCTAATATTTCCTAAAACATATGCTCAATATCTCTCTTATATGGATGTGGATACCTTTAAGGAATAATGCTAGGTGGTACACTTCCAAGTTTCAAATTAATAGCATGATCATGATCTTAGGTAGGTGGAAGACCCTTAGGCATCTCTCATGATTCCTTAGAATGATTGTTGATAACATTTGGAGATGCAATGGAGTAGAGGATATAGAAATTTGAACATCTAATGAACATAGGTATGCAAATATGTCTTAGTGTAACTTTCTTATAATTTTTTTCATGCTATTAGAGCTTATGAATTTACTATGTTTCCCTTAGATACCTCTAAGATCATTTCCTTTCCGCTTGAGAAAAATATTATGAAAATATCTTGAATATCAAGAGATATTGTTCTAAATGCTTGTATCCATTGGACCCCTACGCCCATTTGTATTGCAATCATGCGATTGACCAAAAAATACTGCCCCATATTAATCTTAATATTATGGAATTTCCCTGAACAAATTATGGTGCCTCCATCTATAACCATTACTTGAAATTCTAGTGTTGAATATATAAAGCATTTATTAAGTTTTTTCCAATATATAATTGATGAAGTTATAGTTACTACCTAAATTAATCAATACTTTTGCCTTTTTCTTTTTGATATGTCCTTCTAAGTTGATGTTTTGTGGAGTATTGATGTTGGCCGATGCATGATAATAGATTGTTGGAGTAGTCACTTCTACCTCTAGATCTTGTGAATATTCCACTTCTTGATCTTCTTCATCTTCACAATATATGTAGAATAGTTTCTAGTCATTGCATTTATTACCCTTACTATACTTGATGTTATAGTTGAAACATAGTCCATGTTTCCACAAAATCTAGCAAGTCTTGTGAGGGGACTCATAAGGTAATATTCCTCCTACTATTTAGAAAAATTTCACTATAAGGGAGGCTTATATGTTTTCACCTATTTTAAGAATTCACCTATAAGGGTATTCTAATGACAAGACTCTAGGTGATATGATTAGTCTAGGAACATTTACCTTAAAGCTAAAATAGGCTCAAATCTTCTTTATAAAGGGATAACTATTCTAACCCTAGTCTAGCCAAGGACGACTACAAGTTGGTGTTTATTGATATGAAATGATAAGGACTATATATACATGTATAGGTTAAATAAATGTTTCCATCTATTATTAAATCCTGCAAAGGAATAGGTGGAACCCTCATATATACTTCAAGTTGAAGCTTAGATAGGGACTAGGGTTTAAATGAAACAAAGGAGCTTGGAAAAGATTATGCCAGTTCTAATTAGGAATGTTTCAAAATAATTGGTGATAGATTTTTCATTTGAATGTTTATGAAGGAAAACCTTTGAATTTCACCCACAAGAATCCAATCCAACTCAAATATATGGAAAATTTCCCTAGGAAAGCCCTAATGGCTTCCCATAAAAATCCTAGGGGATGTAAAAAAAGAAAAAAATAGGTTTTTATATTTTTTTATTGACAAAACCTAGATTGTTCCAAATACTACTTGGGCTAATGGAGTTTTAGGGAAAATTTAAAGGGAGATGAAATATTATTGGATTAAGGGGGAGGGGATATTTTTCCTTTTGTAAAACCCTAGCTATATTTTTGTGAGGGGAAAAATTAAATATATAAAATGCATCCTAGAAGCTCTCCTATAAGTTTCAAGGAATAATGATTTAACATGAAAATTTTCACCACGATTTTCAATAAACAATACACATTTAGTCTTGGAAAAATTAGAAACCATATCATAAATCCAGTCACATGAAAAATAAAGAAAAATCAGTGCTAAACTTACAATTTCAACCAAGAAAGCCTTCTTTCAATCCCAATGAGACATCTCCAATTAAAAAATGAATCTCTAATATAAAGTTACTCCACGAATATCAAATTTTTCCAAGTAGTGAAATAGAAAAGGAAATTCACACTCTTTCTGAGTTTGAATCCACATGTGTGATGTTGAAAAGAAGTAGAGGGATCCTCTATTTATATGAGATCTATCCCTTTATTTTTACAAAAAAATAATCCTACAAGCCTTAAACCAAGTTTGAATTTGATTTTTTGATAAGGCAAGTGGTTACAAGTCAACCTCATAGCTCAAAACAATCAAATAATGCGATAAATTACCACATGATTGGTTCAATATCCTACATAAGCACGAAAACATATTCTTTTTTAGTAATAAATTCCACAAAAAGGTGTGGAATAGGCTAAGGATATCCTTCACATCATAATAAACTCAAGATACTAAGGAAAGACCTTAATAACTACCTCCATGTCCAAACACCACACTTTGGATGCCTTACTTCCACCTCCAAAGGGATAGGTAGATGATGTGGCACTATCTCTCTCTAGAATTGGGGCTACAAGAATGATTTCAATTACTCCTTATTATCACTCCAATAATTTCCTAGGGTTGTTATAAGTGTTCAAGAAATTTTAGAGGTAACCACAAACCTACTTTTGAGATCAAGATCTAGCCTTCCCAATGCTTAGAGAGGGCTCTCTTTTTATGATTCAACTTTGTTATTTTTAATTGATTTTAAGCTAGTTATGTAAGATTGACTGGGTTTTATTTTTGATTTGGTTTGGTGGAATTACTGAATTAGATGGATAATTGTACTGTCTACTTTTCCATTGGGATATGGAGTCAAAATATCAAGAAAACAGGACTAGAATCAAGTTCTAAAGGAAGTTTTCACAGGGCAGGGTAGCTAAGAAAGATCAAATCTTTAAAGGCTGAATGGTGAAGTGGTTTTCAATCGGGGTCAAGGAGCAGTTAAGGATTCCTTAAACCAGAATGATGAATGAAGAAGAAAGAGGTTAATCGAGATGGGAGATTAATTAATGATTTTCAAATCTAGATATCAAAAGAAAACATTAAAATGAATAATAGTTCAGAACAAAGTGTACTTAAACAATTTATGCAATAATATTCCTGTTATAACACTTAAATTTGGAAAGTGTACAAGTTTACGGAATACTCAAGATAAATAAAAATGAAAAATTGAAATGTACTTCACTGAAGTAGCTCAACACATGAATCTTGTAATGCAATTCCTTTATTACTTGTCCAGTCTGCTGACTTAAAAATTGTACAATGAACCCTCAAGTATTTTGATCAATTACAACTATAGAAATGTTTAGGAATCCACCCTAACACTTCGAATTTTTGAAGTATTTATACAATAACTAGTACAAAATATCATAAACTAATTTAGTAATTATTCAAGGAAAAGAAAATATCTTCATGCACGAAGATAGAGACACCTAGAAGACTAAATGCTAGTTGTCCCTGTTTATTTGGATTGTTGTTTGCTTTACTGATACTTTGCTGCTTTATCTCTTTTGTTGTTGCTTTATGCTGGGTGATAGTTTACTCTTTATCCTGACTGATCTTTAAACTTTGTCTTTCAATTTTATCTGAATGCTCTTTACTCTTTAAACTGTCTACTATGTTACCTTTTTTTACTTTTCACCATCACAGTAAATCATACGATTTCTCCCAATTATCTTTATCTGGGATTTTGATATTCATCATTCTTCTCTAAATTTCATCAGCTTTAGTGTACCTGGTGAAAGTAGGCTTGTTTAAAAAGAGGTGATTTACCTCATGCTGGAGGTAAAAATTATTTTCAAATATCTAATAAAGTACCTTCCCTGTTGGAATTCATTTCAAATATGAATTGCTGGACTATTCTTTGGCCACTTCTCTGATCTTCCTGTCATAGTCTTCCTGCTTCATCAATATGTCATTAATAAACAATACATTAGGCAGACCTTTATGCCTTAGAACATCAAACTTATTCATAAATCTATTTATTGCTAACTCCATGGCTTGACACTTATCCTCAAGCTGTACCATTAAGTTTCTTTTGGAAATTACCTTTTTAACTTCTAAAAATTTTTCAGCCTGTCACTTAGTCCAGTTTATTCTAACTCAAGCATGTTTTTAGAGCTTAGAAACTTAATTATCTCTGTGGCCTCTTCTAGTTTTTTGTCAAGTTCTTCTTTGAATTCTTGAATGGCTTCACTTTCTTCCTTGATCAAATATTTTTTCTCAAATATAACTTGGATGGATGGCCAAATATCATTAATACAGTTAATGATATTGGCCCACATTTGTTGCTTGGATTGGGCCAAAGGTTCTGCTAATGTCAACTCTCTTTCTAATTTCTAAACTTCGTCAGCCAATCTACTTGACTTCTGTGCTTCAGCTGTATGCCTCATCTGTGCCAATTTATTTTCATATTTAGGACTCTTTACCTGTTCTTTCAGTCTGTTAATTTCATTTGTTTTAAATGACATGTATTGCATAGTTTTAATCAATTTACCTGCTTCATCACTAGGATGAGTTGTTGATGTAGCTGATGTAGTAGTTGTTGCTATTGAAACTTTTGTTGTAGTTGGAATTGTTGTAGTAGTGGGGACTACTGTGGCAACTAATGTTGATGCTAAAGCTATGGGAATGTCAGTAACAGTAACTGCTTCCATGCATGCCTTCTTTTCCTGCACTAACTTATCCATCTCATTCTCCATCTCTTTCAGTTGAGCTGTAGCAAAATGATGAGATTCATGATTTCATATTTTTGTCCTTCATTTTCTAAAACTTATTTTGCTTGTGGATGTTCAGTGGGAGGTAATTTCAGCTGCTTATTCAATGCAGCAATGTATGCATTCTTCTTTTTAATAATTTCCTCAGCTACTTTGATATTCTTGGGATCATATCCTACCTCTATAACTAATTCTTCAAGTGTTTTGATTTTTTTGTCCTTGTCTTGTGAGGAAACCTTCTCTAGTTTTAACTGAGATTTGATGTTTTCTAGAGACTTTTGCAGTTTTTGGACACTCATGGATTTGTTGGTCATAGTAGAATATAACATTTCTCCATCTTGCTTATGAAATTAAATTTGGTCTATAGGATGAACACTTTTTCCATGACTTCAAATGATGTTTTCCTATAGTCTGCTGATGACTTTGGATATTGTATTGTGGGCTGCAAAAAGGTCATTTCCATTTTGTTGGTTTTATTATCAAAGACAGAAAGTAACCTTTTCTGGTCACTAGGTGTTTGTTTCCAATATTGGGCATAGGTCACTACTTTCAATGCATCATTCTTCAATTTGATCTCTTTATATCTCTCCATTTTATCTTGTTCTTTCTGTACTGGTTTCTTGATGAAGGTAATTCAACACTATGTTGCTTTTGAATGATCTGAGCACTAGATGTTGAAGGCTGCTGTGTTTCTTATGAAACAGTAGGAGGTGCATTGTCCCTAACAATCAAATTTGTATCAATAATTTCAATTGTGTCAACTATTTACTCTTTTTCAATTACTGGATTCAGCTTGGGCTTCTTCCTGTACATTAGTTTGAATTTTTTTTAGTAGTGGTTTGAGCTGAATATGAACCTTCTTCTCTTGCCCTCTTGGAGTTCCTATCTTGTAGGGCTAGAGTATGCAAGATAAAAATAGTCTCAATTGGTTTCTCCATCTCTTTCAATGTATTCTCCAACCACTTTGACTGATTGGAGTACTTCTCAATTTCTGGTTTAGACTCATGGAGAAAAAGAGTTAATTTAAATTTGACTCTTAGTTTGCTGATAACTCCCAAAGGATCATATTTCCATTTGAAACTATCACTGAACTTGAATTCCTATAAACACTTTTTTTCTTGTTGACCAACATTCCTGTTGTTGCAAATGAAAGGACCAATCTAGTTCTTGATTTTAAACTGAGTTTTCTTCTTTGCTGATAGAAAATTAACCTCATATGAGTTTAGGATCTGCCTGATATATTCTAGTGCAAATAGCCTCATTGGGAGGTATTTGGGCAGCTATTATGGAGTGAGTTGACATCCAAATACCCTAATTTCAGTGTGGTTCTGGTATAAATACCAGTCTCCTGTCCCACTGTGTTCAGATAATTGCAATACTTTCTTTATTTCTTCATTGATCCTAGGATCACTGCTACTACTTAGCATGTTGAAAATTGGGTGAAAAAATGAATCAATGAAGTCCTTGTAGGTGAAATCTTTTCTGATTAAGGAAGTCCAGAAGACTACAGATTGGGGGGTTACCCTCTGTGTCCAATTTTTGAAGGCTAATTGCAAACCTTTCATATTGGAAGTATAAGAATAAATGAAATAGAATTGATGAATATTTGAAAACACCTTCTTTAGGTAATTTAACTAAATTCTCATGGATGCCATGTGATACGTATTGAGAAAAGTTAAATGTGAAAACTACGGATTGTCTTGGGCAAAAATGGACAAAAAATCTAAAATAGAATCATCTACATACTCATTTGTAAAGTAGCCTAGAATGCAAGACAACATTGTGACAATCTGTCTTGTTCTCTCTAAAACAATTCAGGCTGAATAAGAAGGGTTACTCTTTGGGGTTTCAACTGATGGAGGTAAGAAGGTTTGGATGATTTGAAACCTCTTTGGGATGTCTAGCTTTAGATATAATTCAGTGAGAATTTCAATTGACAAAGGGGTGTCATCAGGCTTGGGTTGGATTTGCAACATCTGGTTTATTGTTTCTGCAGTAATTGTGAACAAAATCTCTTTCCTGTGGGCTACTAGGGCTCTTTCACTTAGAAGATAATTAACTTGCCAAAGTCTGATGATTTCTAGAAATTGGAAGGTTTGAGGGAAGATATATTTAGGAAAATTTGATTCTCAAAGGTAGATATCATTAGCCTGGTCCATGAATTTATCATGGCTCTGGAAGTGGAGCTCAAGGAGATTGAAATCAGTGACTGTGTCACTGACTTTCAAGTCTTTGTCTACAAGGGGGGTATGTTCAACATCAACAACAAGAGGTTGCAGAGTATTACCAATCACAATACACTGGGAGGCCATTTAATTTGTTCAATTGATTAATTTATTACTTTCTATATTAAGAAATGGCTTTCGACGCTTAGGAATACCTAGAAATGGTAATTTCTATCTACAAAAAGGGTTCTGGAAGCATCCAGGGCTTTCCTTGTTCTTATAACACTCTAATTATGAATATGTGCAGGTTCTAATAGCAATAAACTAAATGGGCTTCAAAATGAGTTGGCATAGGTTCTTTTGGTTTGAAAATAGGTCGGCAGAGGCTCTTTTCTCGTAGCTTTAAAAAAAAAATGGTGAAAAAAGGTTTAGGGCAAGCTTTATTGGTTTTAATTTGAGGTGGTTAAACTCATAGGTGTGGGGTTTGAACTTTCAAACAAGGGTGGTATCATCATAATGCGTGGATACAGATTGGCGGTTTTTGCATGACAAAAAGCGGGTAAATGGTTTTAGTGTGAGGGATGTGATACAACGTGGGGCTGCCACGTAGCAGGGGAGCGGAGGTGCAAAACCACTCATTTCACAACCCCCCAATGGTGTTAAACATATGGTAATGGAGAATGTGAAATATTCTATTGGCCGTTGGATTTGATGAATGAAGATCGGGTGGATGGATGAATAGGGGGGATTTGATAAGCAGGGTCCGGGGATGAGTCATGCAGTGGGTATTATATGCGAAGGTTAATAATAAGTGGGACCTGGGATAATTACTGGGAAATGGGTAATATGAAGAGGGGTATGATATATATGAAATTGGTTAAATAGATATTAAACAGGGGTTTGCAATATATATGTGGGAATTAATATAATAAGGGGGTAAATGAAATATACAAAACGGGAGTAAGAATACACTAGGGATATGTGTTTTAAGAGATATCAGGAATGGATCTAGAGTGGGTCCTAATATTTTAAACATTTAAAAAATAGGAAAAGTGGATTTTGGAGTGTTTTTAAATGTAAAAGGGAATTAGTAAAGGGGATTTTACTTTTCAAAGGAAAATATGTTTTTTACCTAGGAAAATGGGTTTTAGGAAGGGAAAATGGGTGAAATAAGGGGAAAATGATTAGTATGAAGGGAAAGGGATATTTTTACAAAGGAAAATGCCTTCTAGAAATGACAAATATGATATTAAGAAAGGGGAAGGGAGTTTTGGAGGATATTGGTGATATAAAATGACCAATTTATGCTTTCCATGCCTTGTGAAACTGCTTCTGCCTACCCATCATTTACCCTAACATTTTTTCTTCATTTAATGGGTGGATTTGAGCTTGCTGACCCTTTTATTTTTCTTTTATAAGAAAAATATCTAATTCTAACCTTATAACTTCCAATGGCTCAAATTAAACTGATGAGCTGATTTTTATTCTCTACCTAACTACTCATCTGGAAAGATTAAATGGTTTGGCTAGATATTTATTCTCTATCTATCAATAGTTGAAATTTAAAAGCATGAATGAGTCAAGATTAAGTTGTTTGACCATCATGAATTGTGGCATTTTTGACAAGCTGCACACAATTTTTATTTTGCAAAAGTAACTAAAGTAGTGGCATTTGAATGTGCACACTTTTATTATCTATTTTTATCTTCTTTTTGTGTGGGGTTTGTACTTTATCTTATTTTTTGATATTTTTCTTTTAGTCTGTTGATTTTTATTTTAGAACTTACCCTCTTTACATTTTTTAATATGGGAAAACATTTGCAGAAAGAAAAAGTATGTACAGTATTACAAGACTTAGCATAGTCAATTCAAAATTATGATGCCTATTATTATAGGACCCTAATAGTGGCTCCACATGGGGATGTCATCTCTTGGTGAGATATCAAGAACTTTAAGATCAGTAGCCTTGGAATTTTGACTTTGCTTGCCTTGAAACTGCCTTTTTAGCTCTCCTTTTATTCAATCATATGATGTTATACCTTTCAAAGCTTAGGGCCTTCTCTTAAGGCTTCAACTTCGAAAGATAATCATCCAATCCAATCTAAACTTTGCAATGTTATGTACAATGAATAAATTAAATCAAATGATCTAATGTTAATATGGAGAAAATTAGATCTTCAACATTCTACCATTAACTGGTCCACCTCGTAGATCTGTTCCATCTAACTCCTTCAAGAAGAATGCATTGTTACCTCTATAACCATAAATGATGTATGGTCCTTTCAATAGAAAATAAAATTTACCATGTTTACCTTTCTCTCCTCTTCTAGAATCCCATTTGAGTACTTTGTCACCTATGTAGAAATCATCAGCTTCAGTTTTCTTATCAAATATATTTTTGATTTTATCTTGGATAACTTGTGATTTGATATATAATTGTTCCCTAGTTTGCTGCAAATGAATGGTTTGATTTATCCTCGTTTGGATATCATTTGGTTCTACCCGTAGCTCTTGAATCATCTTCATCACTGGAACTCCCAATGAGGATGGAAAAACAACATCCATTCCATATACCAGTTGGTAGGGAGATGTGATAATAGAATTTCTGGTAGTTAGTATGTCTGCCCCTAAGGCATTAACTAACCTTTTGTCCAGGACTTCTTGTTGTCTTCTAATAGTTTCTTGATGATATTAACTAGGATTTTGTTGGAGGACTCAACAAGTCCATTACCTTGAGGGTAATAGGCAGTGTAATGGCCAAGATTTATGTGGTATTTGTTACAAAATTCTACCATTTTCTTAGATTTGAAAGCAACTGCATTATCAGTAATGAGATTTTGTGGGCATCCAAATCTAGAAAGGATATTATTTTCAAGGAATGAGATAATGACAAAATCAGTGGCTTATCTAGAAATAATGACTTATCTCCACTTGGTAAAATAATCAGTGGCTATCAAAATCCATTTATGTTGGGTTGAGGAGGGTGGGTGAATTTCACCAATGAAGTCTAAACCCCATTGTTGAAATGACGTTTCAACAGAGATTGGTTTGAGGGGTAATGGTAATAGTTTCTCCTTCCCTTCAAATATCTGACACCTGTGACAGGAGGTCACATAATTTCTAACATCTACAAAAAGAGTGGGTCAGTAAAAACCTGCCCTCGAGATTTTATCAGCAGTTGTTTTCCAGTAGAGGTGTCCTCTACAATCTCCTGCATGAAACTCCTGCATAACTTTATTAGCTTCATATTTTAATAAAAATTTAAATAGAATGCCACCATGCCAAAATAAAGCATTATCTATGATACAATACTTCATTGCTTGCATTTTTAGAAATCTAATTTTAGTTCTAGATAAACCAGGAGGAGCTTGTAGATTTAGTAAAAAAAATATGATATATGCATACCAGGGTGAGATAATGAAAGCTTCACTGATATCTGGAGTCGACATTTCTTCATGATCATCTAGTTTAACAATGAAATTAATATGTAAGGCCTGACAATTCGATTCAACCATGATTTTGCCTAAACCTTGGCCTTTAATAAGTTTTGTGGGCTTTATTTCAATTTTATATTCCAGTATAGTGGCAATCCATTTTCCTCTCTTTCCATCAGGCCCATTCCATTAGGGGAATTTTGAGGTCTAAAATGGGCCTCCCAAGGAAATTATAAAATAATAGTGGAAAAAATCTAATAAGATTTGATGACATCATCAAATTTTAGAGGGAAAAATGAAAAAAATACTTTTTCAATTCATATTTTCAACTTATCTCCCAAAGTTTTTACTCAAATTTCGAGCGGGAGTACTCGTTGGATGCGGAATTTAATTCCCCATCCAAGGAGTACCACAGTAACACTTTCTGATATCCATTACAAAATGAGAAATACATAAAAAATGTGATTGTAATCACGTTTTTTTATGTATTTCTCATTTTTCGTGTAGAAGAGTTCATCGAAAGTATGCAACATGGTAACTCCTTGGATAAGGAATTAAATTCCACATCCAATGAGTACTCCCGCTCGAAATTTGAGTAAAAATTTTGGGAGATAAGTTTAAAATACGAGCTGAAAAAGTAGTTTTATTATTTTATTATTTTTTAATACTTTTACTTTTTTACTCCAAAAATGGTGAATCATCCATTATGGATGACATCATCATCTTGAATCCTATTGGTTGTTATAAAGTTTATTTTTGTTGTACATTTTTCTTATGAGGCCCATTTTAGACCTCAAAATTCCCCTAATGTGAGTTAGAATGCCCTTTACTACTGAATTTGGAACACATGCAATTATGTGTGAGTATAAGATGTACACTCTAAAATCTTTAATAGCATTCGCTAAATCAAGTGCTTTTTTTTCCATTATTTTGTACTTTAGTGTGGCATATTTTAAGTTTTTGCTGAAAAAAGCAATGGGTTATTCATAACCCTGATCATTCTTTTGCAACAAGACTGCTGCAATAATATGTTCTGAAGCAAAATAAAAAATTATATTTTTTTTTTTGAAATTAGGACTTATTAGGACAAGTGTTTGAGTCAAAGATTCTTCGATTTCTTCAAAAGGTTGTTTAACCTCTACTGTCCATTTAAGTGATGAATCCTTATTTAACATGTTATTCAATTCTTTGATTAGTTTTGCTAAATTAGAAATGAATCTTCTAAGAAAATTAATTTTACCTAAGAATGCTTGCAATTATTTGGTGTTTCTAGGGTGACTTATATTCAAAATTGCCTCTATTCTAACTGGATCTATTCTAATTTCCTCTTCTGAAATTATGTGTCATAAGAGTCTACCTTCTTCTAGTCCAAAGAGTGTCTTTTTGGGATTCAAGGAAATACCAAATTTTCTACATTTAATAAAAACTCTTCTCAAATGATCTAGATGTTCACTATCTGTTTTAGAAAATACTATTATGTCATCTAGATAAATGACTAAAAATTCATGAATCTCCTTGGCAAAAGCTATATCCATAGTTCTTTGGAAGGTAGCTCTTGCATTCATCAATCCAAAGGGAATTTTCAAATACATGAAAGTTCCCCAAGCAGTGGTAAATCATGTCTTTGCTTGATCTTTCGGTTAAACTAGGATCTAGTTGTATCCAGAAAATCCATCAAGCAATGACATTCTGGATGATCCAACTACCCTATGTAAAATATGGTCCATTTTGGGGAGAGGATAATTATATTTTAGTGGCACTTTGTTTAAGTTTAAGAAATCAACACAAAGTCTGATTTCCCTTGTTTTCTTCCTAGTGGGAACTAAGTTTGACACCCAATCAAAATATCTGATAAGTGCTATGATTTGTGCCTCATACATCCTTTTTTCTTCTTTTTCAATCAATGGCATAAGAACTGGATTAATTATCCTAAGATTTTGTTTAAATGGTTTTTGATCTTCTTTGATGGATATTTTATATTGAATGATGCTGGTGTCATAAGATTTAAGGTCTTCATAACTCTAGGAAAAGACATCTTGAAATTATTTAAACAAACTTATGTATTTCAGCGTTTCAGTTGGAGGTAAAGCTTTGGATAATTTTACAAGCTTGGGTTTTTCTTTAGTTCCTACATTACATTCTTCTATGTCTGATCTTAAAGGCTCCATTTTTGGTTTTATAGCTACATCATTTGAATCAAACAAATCTTCTAATGGGGCTAATCCCTTAGGAAAAAAGTTATTTTTAAGTTTCAAAATCTCTGTCTCATCATTTTCTATTTCTTCTATTTCTACAGTTTCTAACTTATCTATTTCTACTTTAGTGAATTTGGTGGGTCCTATTTTATCCACATCACTAATATCTATCAAACTATTTATAGTGTAATCTAATGTACAATCAGTATCTATGTTACAGTTTTGAAATTCTCCCTTAGCATTCATAAAATTGTAGATTTGAGAATCTTTTGAAAATATCTGCCAATATTTCAAGTTGTCTGGTATAGTAGGCCTATGTCTTACCTCTACAGTGTGCTGGTGATTTGGCTGAAAAGTCAATCTGCATGTATTGGCAAAAATAGCCAAACTGTGTGCCTGAATATTTTGTTTCCTTGAAATAAGAACAAAGTAAATTTCAAGAAGACATTTTATCAAATCTAGAACAATTTCTCTGTATTGGCTCAGTCTAGGATTGTTCACAAGATATTCTCCTTTGATTTTTCTTATGATTAATCATGATTCTCCCATGATATAAAATCTCTTGGCTCCTAATTTTCTTACAATTTACAGTCCTAAGAGTAAAGTTGCATACTCATCCATGTTATTGGTACATTTAAAGTTTAACCTAAAGGCATGACCTTCAGAATATTTTCCATGTTATGGATCCAAACTTCGACTCCTGCTCCTAATATGTTAACGGAACCATCGAAATCTAAGTGCCACATTGATTCATGAAATATATTTTCACTGTCAACTTCTTTATGTTTTTGTTCTACTGCTGTAATTTTATCTTTTCTAGTATCTGAATTACATAAAATGAAAGAATCCATATCAGAATGAAAATAAGAAATGGGATAATTTTGGGGTTTTTCTACACTACTCACCATGAATTTCATTAAAGTTTCCTTGTAAATCTTTTTGGGTTGACAAAATACTGAAATTGTGGCATAGGACATGTCTAATTGTAGTGGTACTTGCAAATTTTCTCCCCATGAGCGAGATAATAACATTCCATACTTTGGAGGGATATCAACAACTATAATATCCATGATAATACTTTTACCTGGGTATTGAACTAGTGTGACACACAAATCTTTTATCAAACCAATACATTTAACCTCAATAGAATCAAAGGAAAACATATCTTTGTATGATCTAGTGATGTCTAAATTCAGTTTTTTCATAACAACTTTTGGCATTAAGTTGTGGGATGCTCTAGAATCTAACATTTCATTGTGTAAAATTTTCTCATGAATTTTCAAGCTAATGTAAAATAGAGGGAAACCACCTTGTTGGTGTTTACCATTAACTTCAGGGCCAAACAATAATTCTGGGTAATCATCATTTATATTAACAAAGTCTTCTCCTTAACCTATATTCAGTGTTTCAGTGATTTGGGATTTGTATGAATCATTTTTTACTAGTTATGTTAAGGGAATTGGTATTTTCAAATTAGCTAACTCAACTTGGATGTTAAATGATACTTGAGTTTTTCAGAACTGAATGATTTCTTCTTTACCAATTGTAGTTTGTGCACCTTTGTCTTTTTTTTCCACATTTGGTATTTCAGTTTGTGTTTCCACTGTTTTCCTTTCAACTTTATTATCAGGAACAATTTGAGTAGCAGTGGTGGTTTTAGCAGCAGTTGTAGTATTTGTTATGTCTACAATCATTGGGCTTGAAGATTTCTGGGTTTCCCTAGGGAGGATTTGTAAAAATTTTCTCACAGGAGCTTCTACTGTTTTCTTGGTTTGGTTTTGGGCAGTTTTCTTAGGGGGGCTTTATTTTTTTCTTACTTCTGAGGATATATTGTTTGTGGACTTCATATATTGCAAACTCATAGCCTTATTTATAATCAAAAGACTCTCTAGATTCTAACTGTAATTGTTGTAGCATGTAGAATTCCTGTTCTTCTTGGGTAAGAGAAATAGTATTTTCATCATTAATTCCCATTAAGTTAATCTGGGTGTCCTGGTCTTCATCATTTTGGTGAGAAATTTTAGCATAGTTCTCTTGGAAAGGTGGTCTTATTTGTTGATCAGGTGTTGTTTCTCTAGATTTACCAGTATTTGGATTCTTCCTAAAGTTAGGATTTCTGATTTGAGGATTTTTTTTATTATCCCATTGTGGTTTTATTTCCATATTTTCTAATCTATACATTATTCTTTCCATGCTTTTAGCTAAACTATCTATTTTATTATCTGATGTGGATGATTCATCCTTAAGGGTTACTCTTCTTTCATTTCTCATTCTAGATCTTCTAGTTAAAAAGTTTGCTTCTACACTAACTACATGACTTTGCATTTGCTCTAATGTTGTAGGGTTTATTTTTCTCAATTGGTATGACATATCAGTATCAAAACCATCAGGGAATTTGATTAGGGCCAAGTCTGGCAGAGGTTTAATATTGGCAGGAATTGCATTATAAATACCGTTAAACCTAGTACAATAGTCCTGAACAGATTCATTAGGTGCTCTTCCGATGTTTTCATATTCAGAAAATGTTTGTAAAGGGTTCTTATTTCGTTCCCATCTATTGATAAGCAATCTATGGAAAGCTTCTAAATCAGCAATATGACCAATAGGAAAACCTTTAAACCATTTCTTTACATCTACAACTAATGTTTGTGCAAACAGTCTCATATGAACATCAACTTCATCAATTTCATGTAATTCAAAGTAGTCAGTGATTTTGTTTACATGTTGTTGGGCAGTATAATGAACAATACCATTAAAATGAAAGATTTTACTATGATAGTCTTGTGGCATGGCATGTAATTGACCTGGTAAAACCAAAGGGGCATATCTAGCTTCCATGGATAATATTCTAGCTTGGCTGGGAGGTAAAGTGGTAGTACTTGGAGATGAGCTTGAAATACTTGGAATGTAGGTTGAAGTGCTTGCAGATGAAGCTGGAACACTTGAGGATGTAGTTGGGATGATGGAAGATATGCTTCGAGTACTAGAAGTTGGGAATATAACTTTGGGTTGAAGAGGAAGCTTGGGGATGAATGGTTCTGTGGACTAAACTGTAGTGAAGATTATGGGTGAAGTAAAACTAAATGGATCTGTTTTTACATTTTTTGAAGGAATGGTAGAATGCTTAGGGGTAGCAGCAAATAGGGTAGCTAACTCAACTGATTTTCGGAAAAAGGCTTCGTCAATATTTTTAATCAAATTTGAAGTCAAAAAATCAAGTTCATCAAAAGTCTTTAGAGCCCGTCGATCTGAGTCAAGTGAAATAGTGTCCTTCTTTATTTCAATAAATTGAATGAAATTAGGATCTATTACAGTATTAGAGATGAAATTTTCAGATTTCGTTCTAAACAATGAATGCTCAAATGATAAATCAAATTCAATATATTGTAAGTTTAATAATTCTTTAGGGAGTGAAGTAGATTTGACTAATCAACTATTACTTCCTAAAATTACTATTTTTTTATTTTTTCTTAAAATTATATCAGGATCATTCACAATTATAGTAGGTTATGGATCAGGATGATACCTGGTATAGTATATTATTTTGGAAGTTATAATTTTAACTTATAATGAAAATTATAACAATCCTAAATAAAAATTAAGGTGAAAATATGAATAAAAGTATTTCCTTTAAGTTTTATTTGACTGAGGACAGATTTCCCATGTATGGTCACCGGTATGTTACCACTCCAATAATTTCCCAAGGTTGCTATGAGCATTCAAGAAATTTTAGAGGTAACCACAAACCTACTTTTGAGATCAGGATCTAGCCTTCCTAATGCTCAGAGAGGGCTCTCTCTTTATAATTTAACTTTGTTGTTTTTAATTGATTTTAGGCTAGTTATGTAAGAGTTATTGGGTTTGTTTTTTTATTTGGTTTGGTGGAATTACTGATTTAGATGGATAATTGTAATGTCTACTTTTCCATTGGGCTATGGAGTCAAAATATTCAGAAAACGGAACGAGAATCATGTTCTAAAGGAAGTGTTCACAGGGCAGGGTAGCTGAGCAAGATCAGATCTTTAAAGGCTGAATGGTGAAGTGGTTTTCAATCGGGGTCAAGGAGCAGTTAAGGATTCCTTAAACCAGAATGATGAATTAAGAAGAAATAGGTTAATCGAGATGGGAGATCAATTAAGGATTTTTAGATCTAGATATCAGAAGAAAACATTAAAATGAATAAAAGTTCAAAAAAAAGTGTACTTAAACAATTTTTGCAATAATATTCCTATTATAACACTTAAATTTGGAAAACATACAATTTCATGGAGTACTTAAGATAAATAGCAATGAACAATTGAAATGTACTTCACTGAAGTAGCTCAACACATGAATCCTGTAATGCAATGCCTTTATTACTTGTCTAGTCCGCTGACCTAAAAATTGTACAATGAACCCTTAGGTATTTTTATCAATTAAAACTATATAAATGTTTAGGAATCCACCCTAACACTTCAAATTTTTGAAGTATTTATACAAAAACTAGTATAAAATATCCTAAACTAATTTAGGAATTATTCAAGGAAAAGAAAATATCTTCATGCAAGAAGATAGGGACACCTAGGAGACTAAATGCTAGTTGTCCCTGTTTATTTGGATTGTTGTTTTCTTTAGTGATACTTTGTTGCTTTATCTCTTTTGTTGTTTCTTTATGTTGGATGATAGTTTACTCTTTATCCCGATTGATCTTTAAAATTTGTCTTTCACTTTTATCTGGATTCTCTTTACTCTTTAACCCGTCTGCTCTGTTACCTGTTTTTACTTTTCACCGTCACAGTAAATCATACAATTTCTCCCAAGTATCTTCATCTGGGATTTTGATCTTCATCATTCTTCTGTAAATTTCATCAGCTTCAGTGTACTTGGTGAAAGTAGGCTTGTTTACAAAGAGGTGATTTACCTCATGCTGGAGGTAAAAAATATTTTCAAATATATGATAAAGTACCTTCCCTGTTGGAATTCCTTTCAAAGATGAATTTTTGGATTGTTCTTTGGCCACTTCTCTAATCTTCTTGTCATGGTCTTCCTGCTTCATCAATTTTTCATTAATCACCAATGGATTAGGTAGACCTTTCTGCCTTAGAACATCAAACTTATTCATAAATCTATTTATTTCTAACTCCATGGCTTGGCACTTATCTTCAAGCTGTACCATTAAGTTTCTTTTGGAAATTACCTCATTAGGGGAATTTTGAGGTCTAAAATGGGCCTCCTAAGGAAATAATAAAATAATATTCATGAATTTTCAATTCACTTTTTGCACCACAATCCATGTAACCATAGTTAAATTCAATTCAAAAGTTGTACCAAAATAAAATTGATCAAAAAATTGTATTGATATGACTATAAATAAGAATGATATTTTCAAGAAAAAATCATTATCATTGAACAACTAATGCATTTGACCTTTGTACTTAAATAACTTAAAATAAAATACAAATATAAATTTATAAATTCTTAATTATATTATATTTTATTAATTAAAATTTATATTATTTAAATTGTATAATAACATGTAATTAATATACTATATCAATATAATATAATATAATATAATAAATGTATAGGGATATGCATTGTTTCTTTCAAGAAATATGAAATGCCAATAATATATTTTTATTCAAAAAGTGTGAAATGACATTTATTATGAGTACTTTACTTTGACTTTAAAAGTATCTAGAGCACTACCACGGTTAACCATGAGTTTTTATCCACCATTGAGAATGTGACAAGTAAGTACGTTTAACTCAAACAATGCCACCTAAACCATTAGGGATGATGTCATCCCCTAAAATATGATTGGTTCTCATAAAGTGAATTTTGATTGTACATTTTCCTTAGGTGGCCCATTTTAGACCTCAAAATCCCCCAATGTTTTAACTTCTAAAATTTTTTCAATGCTGCCACTTACTCCAATTTCTTCTAACTCATGCTTGTTCTTAGAGTTTAGAAACTTAATTATCTCTGTGGCCTCTTCTGGTTTTTTGTGAAGTTCTTCTTTGACTTTTTGAATGGCTTCACTTGCTTCCTTGATCAAATATTTTTGCTCAAAGATAACTTGGATGGATGGCCAAATATCATTAACATAGTTAATAATATTTGCCCACATTTGTTGCTTGGCTTGGGCCAAAGTTTCTGCTAATGTCACCTCTCTTTCTAATTTCTGAACTATGTCAGTCAATCTACTTGACTTCTATGCTTCAGCTGTATGCCTCATTTGTGCCAATTTCTTTTCATCTTCAAGACTCTTTACCTATTCTTTCAGTCTCTTAATTTCATTTGTTTTAATTGACATGTCTTGCATAACTTTAATCAATTTACCTACTTCATCACTAGGATGAGTTGCTGCTATAGCTGATGTAGTAGTTGCTGATGTTGAAACTTATGCTATAGTTGGAATTTCTGTAGTAGTGGGGACTACTGTGGCCACTGAAGTTGATGCTGATGCTATGGGAATGACATTAACAATAACTGCTGCCATTCTTGCATTATTTTCCTGCACTAAATTATCCATCTTATTCTCCATCTCTTTCAGTTGAGTTGTCAACTGAATGATGAGATTCATGATTTCATTTTTTTTTCCTTCATTTTATAAAACTTATTTTGCTTGTGGATGTTCAGTTGGAGATAATTTCAGCTGCTTCTTCAATGCAACAATGTCTGCATTCTTCTTTTTAATAAGTTCCTCAGCTGCTTTGATATTCTTGGGATCATATCCTACCTCTATGACCAATTATTCAAGTGTTTTGATTCTGTTGTCCTTGGCTTCTGAGGAAGCCTTCTCTAGTTTTAACTAATCTTTGATGTTTTCTAGATAATTTTGCAGTTTCTGGACACTCATATCTTTGTTGGTCATAGTAGAATATAACATTTCTCCAGCTTGCTTATGAAATTCAATTTGGTCTATAGGATGAACATATTTTTCCATGACTTCAAATGTTATTTTCGTGTAGTCTGTTGATGACTTTGGATACTCTATTGTGGGCTGCAAAAAGGCCATTTGCATTTTCCTGGTTTTATAATCAAAGGCAGAAAATAACCTATTCTAGTCACTAGGTTCCTGTTTCTGATATTCGACATAGATCACTACTTTCAATGCCTCATTCTTCAATTTGATATCGTTATATCTCTCCATTATATCTTGTTCTTTCTCTACTATTTTTCTTTATGAAGATGCTTCAACACTATGCTGGTTCTGAATGATCTAAGCACTAGATGTTGAAGGCTAATGTTTTTATTCTGAAACAGTAGGAGGTGCATTGTCCCTAACAATCAAATCTATATCAATAATTTCAACTGTATCCACTATTTCCTCTTGTTCAATTATTGGATTTAGCTTGGGCTTCTTCCTGTACATTAGTTTGAATTTTGTTTTAGCAGTAGTTTGAGCTAAGTATGAACCTTATTCTCTTGCCCTCTTGGAGTTCCTATCTTGTAGGGATGGAGTATGCAAGACAGAACTATTCTCAACTGGTTTCTCCACCTCTTTTAATGTATTCTCCAACGACTCTGACTGATTGGAGGACTTCTCAATTTCTGGTTTAGAATCATGGACAAAAGGAGTTAATTTAAATTTTATTCTTAGATTGTTGATAACTCCCAAAGGATCATACTGCCATTTGAAACTATCACTGAACTTGAATTCCTGTAAACAATTTTCTGCTTGTTGACCAGCATTCCTGTTGTTGCAAATGAAAGGACCAATCTGGTTCTTGATTTTAAACTAAGTTTTCTTCTTTGCTGATAGAAAATTAACCTCATCTAAGTTTAGGATCTTCCTAATATATTCCAGTGAAAATAACCTCATTGGGAGGTATTTGGGCAACTTGTATGGAGTGATTTGACATCCATATACCCTAATTTCAGTGTGGTTCTAGTATAAATACCAGTCTTCTTTTCTACTGTGCTCTAAAACTGCAATACTTTCTTTATTTCTTCATTGATCCTATGTTCATTTCTAATGCTTAGCATGTTGAAAACTGGGTGAACAAATGAATCAATGAAGTCCTTGTGCATGAACTCTCTGGAATCTTTTTGATTAAGGAAGTACAAAAGACTACAGATTGGGGGTTACCCTCTGTGTCCAGTTTTTGAAGGCTAACTGCAAACCTTTCAGATTGGAAGTATAGGAATAAATGAAACATAACCGATGAATATCTAAACACATCTTCGTTAGGTAATTTAAATAATTTCTCATGGATGACATCTGGTAAGTATTGAGAAAAGCTAAATGTGAAAGCTGGGGGCTGTCTTGGGCAGACAATGGACAAAAAAACTAAAATAAAATCATCTACATACTCATCTATAAAGTAGCCTAGAATGCAAGACAACATTATGAAAATCTATCTTGTTCTCTATGAAAAAATTGAGGTTGAATAAGGAGGGTTACTCTTTGGGGTTTCAACTTATGGAGGTAAGAAGGTTTGGAAGATTTGAAACCTCTTTGGGAAGTCTAGCTTTAGATATAATTCAGTGATAATTTCAATTGACAAAGGGGAATCATCAGGCTTGGGTTGGATTTGCAACATCTGCTTTATTGTTTCTACAGTAATTGTGAACAAAATCTCTTTGTTATGGGTTACTAGGGTTCTTTCACTGGGAAGATAATTAACTTGACAACATTTGATGATTTCTGCAAATTGGAGGGTCTAGGGGAAGATATATTTAGGAAAATTTGATTCCCAAAGGTAGATATCATTAACCTGGCCCATGAATTTATCATGGCTCCAGCAATGGAGCTCAAGGAGGTTGAATCTAGTGACTGTGTCACTGATTTTGAAGTCTTTGTCTGCAAGGGGGCTATGTTCAACATCAAAAACATGAGGTTGCAGAGGATTAATAGTGACAGTACCCTAGGAGGCCATTTAATTTGTTCAATTGATTAATTTATTACTTTATGTCTTAAGAAATGGATTTCGGTGCTTAGGAATACTTGGAAATGGTAATTTATGTCTGCAGTACGGGTTTCATAAGCAACAGGGGATTTCCTTAGTCTTATAACGCTTCAATTCAGAATATTCCAGGTTCTGGTAGCAATAAACTCAATGGGCTTTAAAATGAGTCAGTAGAGGTTATTTTGGCTTGAAAATAGGTTGACAGAGGCTCTTTTCTCGTAGATTTTTAACAGAAATGGTGAAAGGAGGTTTAAGGCAAGCTTTATTGGTTATAACCTGAGGTGGTCAAACTCATAGGTGCAAGGTTTGATATTTCAAACTAGGGTGGTATCATCACAATGTGTGGATACAGATTGATAGTTTTCGCATGAAAAAAAGCAAGTAAATGGTTTTAGTGTGAGGGATGCGATACGACGTGGGGTTGCCACGTAGCAGGGGAGCCGGGGTGCAAAACCACTCATTTTTCAACCCCTTAATGGTGTTAAATGGTGCGTAATGGAGAATGAGAAAGATTCTATTGGTCATTGGATTTGATGAATGAAGATCAGGTGGATGGTCAAATAGGGGGGATTTGATAAGCGGGGCTCGGGGATGAGTCATGCGGTGGGTATTATATGCGAAGGTTAATAATAAGTGGGACCTAGGAGAATTAGTGGGAAATGGGTAATATGAAGTGGGGTAGGATATATATGAAATGGGTTAAATAGATATTAAACTAGGGTTTGTAAGATATATGTGGGAATTAATATAATAAGGGGGTAAATGAAATATGTAAAGCGGGAGTAAAAATACACTAGGGATATGTGTTTTAAAAGATATCGGGAATGGATCTAGATTGGGTCCCAATATCTTAAACATTTCAAACTTAGGAAAAGTGGATTTTGGAGTGTTTTTAAATGCAAAAGGGAATTAGTAAAGGCGATTTTACTTTTCAAAGGAAAATATGTTTTTTAACTAAGAAAAGGGGTATTAGGAAGGGAAAATGGGTGAAATAAGGGGAAAAAGATTAGTATGAAGGGAAAAGGGATATTTTTACAAGGGAAAATGCCTTCTAGAAATGGAAAATAGGATTTTAAGCAAGGGGAAGGGAATTTTGGAGGATATTGGTGATATGAAATGACCAATTGATGCTTTCCATGCCTTGTAAAACTGCTTCTGCATACCCATAATTTACCCTAACATTTTTTCTTCATTTATTGGGTGCATTTGAGCTTGTTGACCCTTTTATTTTTCTTTTATAAGCAAACTATCTAATTCTAACCTTATAACTTCCAATGGCTTAGATTAAACTGATAAGCTCAATTTTATTCTCTACCTTACTACTAATCTGCCAAGATTAAATGGTTTGGCTAGATCTTTATTCTCTATCTATCAATAGTTTAAATTTAAAATCATGAATGAGTCAAGATTAAGTTGTTTGGCCATCATGAATTGTGGCATTTTTGACAAGCCACACACAATTTTTATTTGCAAAAGTAACTAAAGTAGTGGCATTTGAATGTGCACACTTTCATGATCTATTTTTATCTTCTTTTTGTGTGGGGTTCATACTTTATCTTCTTTTTTGATCTTTTTCTTTTAGTCCTTTGATTTTTATTTTAGGACTTACCCTCTTTAAATTTTTTAATATGGGAAAAATTTTGCAAAAAGAAAAAGTATGTAAAATATTACAAGACTTAACATAGTCAATTCAAAATTATGATCCCTATTATTATAGGACCATAGCACTCCCTTGCATCTTTATGGTGACCATCATTATCTATACTTCAGAACAAACAATGACCATCAAATAATGTCAAGGCCAACCTAAAATCCTGTGGTTTTTTGGTGCAATATCAAGTAATTCCAACACCAAGAAAGAGAATATCAACATTTCAACATATAGGGGTACTATGGGGTGTTAATCATCATATGGAACAATCAAATTTCCAAACGCTCTATTTTGGAGGGGCGAAAATACATCTCCAAGGTCATCACTACTCTCTGTAAGGCGCAAAATGGCCTAGGAATGTTGTGTAGTAAGGTGATGTAATGTGCCATCAAAGACCTTTGTTGTTGTGTGAATAACCACCTAGAAAAAGCATCTCAAGATCAACTAAAAGCCACCAATAATTAGGGACAATTATTATAGATGCTTCATAATGTATCATAATTAATTTTTAAGGGTATAACAACACTTCAGATTGAGATCACCTTCAAATATTTAACTAGAACAAGTCTTGTAAAAGAACTCCCTTGTTAGGGATTGTTAGATGGTCAACCATACTCGGTTTTCGCAGCCCCTAAAGGGAGGTTACAGGTCATAGGTCAACTTCTTAATCCATAGGTTCTTATGGTAATAGTTTCAATGGAGGGGAATGACTTTAGGGAAGGATTCCATAACCATATTTTTCAATCATAAATCCACTATGTTTCATTATTGACAACCAGAGTCAAAAGAACCTCATCTTAGCAGAGGTCATTAAGCGATTACACCTATTAATAATACCAAACCCCAACTATACACGTTTGGGTGGATCCACCAAGGGTGAGATCTCTGCGTTAGCCATTAATGTTTCCTTCCCTACATCAATCCTTTGATGAGACAAGGTATTGTGTGGTTATGCTCCCTTAAAGTTTATGATGTTTTCTTAGGCCAACCATACTTGTGGAAGCACCATGTTGTGTATATTTCTAGACCTCATACTATTATTATTACTTTGGGAAAAAAGAAATACAGGATACAAGAGGAAGCCCTTCCTACTTACATTTTGTTTATCTCTACTAAGAAATTTAGTAAGATCATCTCCCAGACTAGGAAAATTTTCTTCTTCCTAATTCGCTATCTGAGTAAGGAGAATATCGTGGCCACATCCATGGCCTCCACATAGGGTTCCTCCACATAATAGAGGCAAGTGGATAAGTTCGTGGAAGAGTATAGAGACATCTTCTCCTCACCCACGGGAGTACCTTTGCATTGTCAAGTCAAGCATTCCATTGATCTATCCCCTAGTCAACCTCTACCCAATGGGCCAATCTAATGATGCTTTCTTCAAGAAAATGGGGAAATAAAGAAAAAAATTTAGGAGATGGTACAAAAGGGGAAAATCTAACCAAGTTCCTCACCTTTCAGGAGCTCAAATGTACTCATGCGGAAGAAGGATGGGAGTTGCAAACTTTGCATTGATTATCAAGCTCCGAAAAAAAAATCGTAGTCTAGAACAAGTACCCGATTCCATAGATTGGCGACCTTATTGACCAGATTAAAGGGGCCAATGTAATATACACCCATCCACCACTAGCCCATACTAAGGGTATGAGAAGGAATTACTATGACTTACCCAAACTCCAATGTCCTATTATGGAAATGGGGTCTAAAAATTCATCATTTTTCAAACTCCTCAAAATCGAAAGTAATTATATACATTGTGTTCATCTCGTCGAGAAATTTCCAACAATATAAAATTTTCCTCAATCTCACTCCTGGATCAAAAGATATGGCTATTTAAATATTTGGCCAACAGCACCTTGCCATGTCACCACATTCTACCACGTGACACCAATGTGGTGCCCACTTGGTACTTTATCTCATTGTAATGTCACACTCCTTGACAGGGCCATGTGGTATTGTGGCCTTTATTGTGTTGTTGTGGCATGCCCTCGTGGCTTTCCACCTCACCCCTACCATTTTTCCCCTGCTAAAACCTGATGGGCATGCACACAAAACCTCTAGGGTGAAGTCATCCTAGGTTAGCATCACTCTTACGTCACCCTACCAAATCCTTGGCGCAGAACCCCCTTATCTATCATTTATTGAGAAATTTTCCATTCCTCGGGATGTAAATTACATAGGATGTAAATCCCCTGGAGTTTTTGTTGGAAATACTAAGAGGGGGGGGGTGAATCAATATTCCTTTCAATTAGAGCATTATTTAATCTTCAATTATTATCAGTGTTTGTACAATGATAGCAGCAAACAAGAGGAACACAAATGCACAAAGTTTTTAAGGTGGAAACCCACTCTGGGACAAAAAAAACCTAATGCTTTTCTCATAATTCTTTAATATTCAACTCCAATTGAAAATAAAGATCCAACTTCCTAGAATCTAGAAAAGCATTCTTCTCCAGCTCCTACTGGATGGACGCTCCAACACCCGAGATTCTTTACTAGTCAACTGAACGGATGCCCCAACACCCAATGAACAAAAACTCACCCTAGCACCAACCTACCACCCTATAGAAGAATAAAAGAAGAATGGACTCCCATACCAGGGAAAATGGTCCACTTTACAATGATATAGAATGATGTAGAAGAATATATACTAGACCATAACCCCAACTTTGACACAACCACTTAATGATGATCATAGACCTCCCAACACTGCCTCTTCAACCCTTGGCAGATAGATACTAGTACAATTTGTACAATAATGTATTTACAATGACTAAGTACAATGATACCTTTACAATGATTATATGCAGTGCTGCCCACTTGAAGACTTCATATGATGAACTTCTTATTGTTGTTATTCACCTTGGCTACTACCTTTGTCATGCTGCCTTACGCTTTTTGCTAATGCATTATTGTGAATACTTGAGATTACAGTTTGCTTTTGCTCGACCATGATGCAGAGACCAACCACCTAGATAGAATGCTGCTCTACTAATACTCTTACGATCATCAATGCTTCTGGCCCAATCTTCATTAGTAAAGGCTTGAATAATGAGATTGTTACCCTTGGGATACCACAAGCCATATTATTTTGTGCCCTTTAGATATCGAAGAATTCTTTTGACGACAATAATATGTGATTCTTTTGGTGCCGCTTGGAATCTTGCTACTTGTCCAACTGCTTGCATAACATTTGGCCAAGAGGCTGTTACATATAGAAGACTACCAATCATAGATCTATACAACCTCTGATCCACATCCTTAGATGAGTCGTCTATGGTCAATTTGCAACCTGTTACCATCGGAGTAAGGATGGGTTTTCAATCTTCCATTTTGAATTTCTTGAGCATTTCCTTGATGTACTTGGCTTGACATATAAATATTCCTTTCTCTTGCTGAGATATTTGAAGCCCTAAGAAGTATGTCAGCTCACCAAGTAAAGAAATCTCAAACTCACTTTTCATCTTTGTAGAAAAGTTATTACTTAGTCGATCATCATTGCTACCAAATATTATATCATCCACATATACCTCAACGATTGTTAAATTATCTTTATCTATTTGTACGTAAATATTGCTATCAACAGTACCTTTCTCGAACCCTTATTGACGTAGATATCCATCAAGCCTAGCATACCATGCTCTGGGAGCCTGCTTGAGACCATATAGAGCCTTCTTTAACCTACAGACATAGTCTTCTTTTTGTGATAGTAGAAAACCTTCAGGTTGTTCGATGTAAACTTCTTCTTCTAATTCTCCATTCAGAAATAATGACTTAACATCCATTTGGTAGACTTTGATTTTTCTTGAACATGCATAGGCGAGAAACATTTAGATAGCTTCCATTCTGGCAACTGGTGCAAATGTTTCGTCGAATTCAATTCCTTCCACTTGTGCATAGCCTTTGCAAACCAATCTTGCTTTGTTTCTGGTAACCTGCCCATCTTCATTCAATTTGTTCCTGAACACCCATTTAGTCCCAATGACATTTTTATCTTTTGGTCATGGAACTAATTCCCACGTGTTATTCTTCTCAATTTGATCCAATTCTTCATTCATAGCTGCTACCCAATGTTCATTCTGGCTGGCTTCCTCAAAACTACTAGGCTCAAAGGTTGCTAGAAAAGCAACATGAGCTTGTTGTGGTGAACGAAGTTGTCGACCTTCATTTATGTCACCAATGATTTGATTTGATGGATGGTTCTTTTGAATCCACTCTTTTGTTCTCCTTGGAGGAGCTTCTTGTTGTTTTTCTGGTATATCTTGATGATCATTGTTTACTTCTTCCTCGTTGATATTTGCTTCTTGTTCTACAATTTTATCTATGTCTTTTTTAGCCTCTGTCTCAAGTTTCAAAGATTCTAGATCCTCATCATTACTAGCTAGAACACCATCTTCGTCAAATGTAACAATTATGCTCTCCACTATCTGTTTTCATCTTAGATTATAGCATTTATAGGCCTTTCTTTTACGTGAGTAACCAACAAAGATACCTTCATCAACACGTGATTCAAACTTACCCAAATTTTGATCTTCTCTTTTGATAAAACATTTGCTTCTGAAGATTCTGAAATATTTTACATTAGCCAGTTTTCCTTTCCATAATTCATATGGATTCTTGTTGCAATTATTTCTGAGAAGACTTCGGTTGATAATGAAGATTGTTGTATCAATTGCTTGAACCCATAATTTTTCATCAAATTTTGAGTCCTTCAACTTTGTTCTACCCATTTCCTGTACGGTTCTATTCTTTCTTTTAGCAACTCCATTTTGCTGAGGTGTTCGTGCTATTGAAAATTGCCTTTTTATTCAATTTTTGTCACAATATTGCTGAAATAATTTCGAAGTGAATTCTCCACCATTATCTGATCTTAAACATTTTATTTTCAAATATGTTTCATTTTCAACCAACTCCTTGTAGATCTTAAAGCACTCAAATGCTTCAGATTTTTTCTTTAGGAAACTAACGGTTGTCATCCTAGTACAGTCATCTATCATTAACATGAAATATAATTCTCTGTCTAAGCCTTTTGTTCTCACAGGACCACAAATATCAGTATGTATCAATTCCAATGGATGTGATGCAAAGTGTTCTTTTGTTTTAAATTGGACTTTTGTCTGCTTGCCATGCCGACATGCCTCACATAGTGTGTTGGAAGTTTTTGAGATTTTCGACATTTCTACTTCCTTTTTACTTATCCTGACAAGATTTTCAAAGTTTATGTGACCCATTCGTTTGTTCCATAACCATCTTTCATCTTCTTTAGCTAGTAGACATGCTTTAGTTGCTTCATCCAGAACATATATGTTGTTTGGAGCTCGACTTGCTGTAGCCACAATTTTACCATACCTGTCGTTCCTGATTTCACATTTTGTGGAGTTGAATAGCATTGTGTGTCCTTGATCACACATTTGTCCAACACTGAACAGATTGTGATTCATGTTTTCGACCAATAGAACATTCTTGGATATAACATCTTTGCTTCCGAGAGTGACGGTAATTGATCCTATAACATTTGAAGATCCATCATTTCCAAAGGATATGGTTCCATCCTTCTTCTCTTTCAAAGATACAAATTTCCTTCTATCTCCAATCATATGCGTTGAGCAACCGCTGTCAACATACCACACATCTTTATTTTTTTGATCCTTGAGAGCGAGAGCACAATTATCAGTCTTATTCTTCTTCCATGTTGGTTCATTCTGTGGCTTCAAAGATTCTTCTAGAGGATTTTCAAGTCTGCAGTCTCTGGCTATGTGTCCAAAGTTCTGACATTTGTAATATTCCATATTATTTCTTAAATGTTCAAATCTATTGATGTTTTGTTGAGCCCTGGGAGGTTCATATTTGAAGAATCTCTTGGAATTGTATTGGTTCCTAGGGTACGTGCAACATCTACAGTTTTATAACCAAATTTTCCACATGAATAACAATAGCCATGAAAAATATGTTGGTACTTGGATGAAAATATTCGTCGAGGAATTGTCTTCCAAGGATGTGCTTGCGAATCTTGTCCAATGAAATCTTCATGTATGTCAGATCTCATAGGTTCATTGTATTTTGTTGTAGAAGGTCTTGCTTCTTCTTCTTTGTAACCGAGGCCAGTTCTGTCATTGTAAGATCGTTTATTGTTGATTAGTTCTTCCAATGCCCTTGAGTTGTTGGCATATTTTTGGACAGTTTTTCCCTTCTTCACTTCCTTACGCAGTGAGGCTACTTCGGCTTCTAATGCTTCCCTTTCTTGGTTGCTTTCTTCCAACTTCTTTTGAAGTGAATCTTCAATACATTTGTGTTCTTCAACCTCAATTTTGAGACCTTGAACTTATTCATCAAGAGTATTGGAATGGATCTTCTTAGTATTGAGCTCTTTTATAAGCTTGATTGCCTCCTCATAAAATTCTTCTATGGTCAACCCTTCTTCTTCATTGTTTGATACTTATTTTTTATTGTGCTTGGCCATAAACAATACTTTCTCATTGGCTTCTTCTTTGCTGTCACTTTCTTCATCGGATGAGGAGTTATCTTCTTTAGAGAGAAAGTTCCTTTTGACCATTTTTGGCCTGCTTTGTTAACTTCTTAAGTCTTCTTTCTTTCTTTTTCTTTGAGTTGGGCACCACTGTGGTCAGGTTACTTTGACATCTCACCCTAACCTCACCAAACGAAACACAATGAAGTCACTTAAATTTTCCTTACTGGTACTAGTTTTTCTAGCAAGCATATTTTTCCTAACTTTGAAGATCTTTCCACTGATCTCCTTTCATAGTTAAAAGGTATGTAATTTTCAATCAAGGTCAATTTTATTGGTTTGTTGAGATGCATCCAAACTAATTTCTAGATTTGGTGCACCTTTTCTCATCAAGTCTATTTCACATAACATACATGAGAACCAGCAATTCTTCTTGCCAGTTTATTCAATTTAATTGGGATTCTACCACTAATACCTTTGCTGAATTTCCTAACGTTTCAATCTTCTCAGATGGGCAAGTCTTCTCGTCAACTCGCTCTCCCAATCCTTCCAGAGTATTGGTTATTTCATCAACGTATTGGAAGTATGCATCAATGTTGCAATCTTCTTTCATTCTGAGTTGCTCAAATTTTTCTCTATAGATTTGAAGCTTTGCTTCTTTAACATTTGAGTCACCTTCATATATATTCTCAAGCTTGTCCCATACATTTTTGGCAGTTTTACAACCCAACACCTTATGATAAGCAGATTCAATAAGTCCTCTGATAACAATATTCTTTTCTTTTGCATCATTTACCAAATTCTTCTTACCTTGTTCATCTGCGGTTGATGTAAATCCATTTTGAACAGTGCCCCATACTTTGTAACCTTGCACCAAGAGATAGACCTCCATTCTTCCTTTCCAAAGTGCATAATTATTTTCATTGAATAGAGGTACACCATTCTTGGTGTGCTCCATGACCTCCTTCCTGTTGTTAAACTGCTATTGAAGGAACCAAGCTCTGATACCAATTGTTGGAAATACTTCGGGGGGGGGGGGGGTGAATCAGTATTCCTTTCAATTAGAGCATTATTTAATCTTCAATTATTATCAGTGTTTATACAATGATAGCAGCAAACAAGAGGAACACAAATGCACAAAGTTTGTAAGGTGGAAACCCACTCTGGGACAAAAACCACCTAATGATTTTCTAATAATTCTTTAATATTCAACTCCAATTGAAAATAAAGCTCCAAATTCCTAGAATCTAGAAAAGCATTCTTCTCGAGCTCCCACTGGATGGACGCTCCAACACCCGAGATTCTTCACTAGTCAAATGAACGGATGCCCCAAAACCCAATGAGCTATAACTCACCCTAGCACCACCCTACCACCCTATAGAAGAATAAAAGAAGAATGGACTCCCATACCAGGGAAAATGATCCACTTTATAATGATATAGAATGATGTAGAAGAAGAAGATATACTAGACCATAACCCCAACTTTGACATAACCACCTAATGATGAACCTAGACCTCCCAACACTACCTCTTCAACCCTTGGCATATAGATACTAGTACAATTTTTACAATAATGTATTTACAATGACTAAGTACAATGATACCTTTACAATGATTGTATACAGTGCTGCCTACTTGAGGACTTCATATGATGAACTTCTTGCTGCTGTTATGCACCTTGGTTGCTGCTCTTGTCATGCTACCCTTTGTTGCACATTGCTTTGCTTTGCTGCCGTAGAAAGTCTGGTCCTTTGCAACCCTTGACAACACATGATGTAGCTTTTTCTTGCCTTCTAGGAGCTCGATATTGAATATAGTGTATATCTGTTATTTCAGATCCTAAATATCTGATTTTTGGTCCTATAGTAGTCCTCCGAGTCATATTTCTAGTACCATAGGTCTGACCCAATCTGGATTCTTCAAGAGAGAGTTATACCCAATCTCTCACAATGCCCTAATTATGGATTGTTTCAGCAGAGCGCACTTTTATGACATTCCACGTGTCATTGTTTCTTCATTTGGCTCTAAAATTGATAGAGAAAAAAATATCAGACTGTGCCCTATTCGCCACTTTTTACGGAATTCCAATCCGATACTTAGAGAGAGAGTTATGACGAATTTACCAAGGTCACTTCTTTGAGATGAATTTCAGGAGCCTGCAAAAACCCTGCCTTCCACAAATCATATCTCCAAAAATATTGTGCACCTTGATCTGAAATTTTTACTGCAGCTTCCTCAAGATTTTGGCTTTGCCTCATAAAAATTTCAGCTTTTGAACCTTCGTAGAAAAAAATTTAGGGAGAAAATTCCATGATGACCTGTCTTAGATAGCGAAATCACTTGCCTAAGGAGGAAAAGAGGATCACAATTTATATAAATGCTTAAGTTGAGAGGGGCTTCAACAAGTGAACGTGGGAGGGATTTTAGGAGCTTAAAAAATATTAATTATGACTTTTCAATCACCCATTCCCCAACCCCATGGGGTTTTAGCCCACTAACTGGGGGTACAAACTTCAAACATGAATATATCTCAAACCGTGAAGAATTACATGGCGTGCCATATATCAACGAAAACATATCGAAAAGTAGAAACCATAAAAAGAATTATTGACCCAGAATATATTAATTTGGTAGGTCAAAATTCCCATACAATATTGGGTTAGCCCCTGGTGCTGCTTGGGTTGACATCAATGACAACCGCTGATCAACATTTTTCTCACTATGATCCTTCAAAAATCATTGGGGTGACATCGTACTTTCCTCACCTGGAACATGTGGCCTCCTAAGGGAGTGCCATGTGTCATCCATATGGGCTACTTGTCCCCACCAAAAGAAAAATTATCAGTGCCATGTGGCATGCCAATGTGGTACCACATCAACTTAATCTACATCATCATGTGTATCTACATGGCATTGTCACATCTCTATGTTGTGGTCCATACAGGTCCACCCCTATAGCCTATAAATTAATATATATTACTTTATAACATAATCTTTCATGCCAATTTATTATTATATATATAACATTCCTACCCCCTTGGTTGATCAACAACCTTCATTCGTTTTGGGGGGGTGGGGGTGTCCTTAGTTGTGGTTCCATTCCACGGATATGCACCCGCATATCAATGAAAAAAAATGTTCTAATAATATCAATGACATGAGGGAGGTTAACTTCCATGAGGTGCAACAAAGGGTTGGGGGGGAGGGGAGTGGGCTCATCAACATTATGCCCCACCAAGACCATGCCACCAATGGAAATTTTCTCCCTTGTATGTCATGAATACATAGGGACATGAAGTCCTTCGGATTTTTGTTCTAGGAACATGTGGTATCCATTTTAAGATGTTGAGGAATGAGATTTAATGTGATGGTTATTTCCCATGGTCACATGGACCCTCTCCAACAGCAGTAGTGTTATCCTACCATTTGGGACCATGCTCAATTTTGACCTCTATAACTTAGTCATTTTTGTTGAGGCTCTTGGTACATTTTGAATATGGAAATATTTGGAATGTGCCATAGCCCCTAGCTCATAGCCACAACTCCAATCCCTCTTGAGACTATGATATATGCTCAACCACATATATACAAATGTGTGCACTAAACATTGTGACACATTTCTCAGGGTACTCCCTCTTGCAACTATATTATAATGATTTCAAACTTATATTAATCCAGAATTTTGCATGTCTCTTAGGACATGAAATTAACATGATTCATGCTTATAAAATAAACATAATAATTCAGCCATTCCATATTCACACATGAAATCACATTCCTCAATTGTTAACACAAACCTTAAGTCAACATAATAAGCATGTCCATAGTATTCAATCACACATGGACATAAATTAACACTTATCATATAAGAGAAGTATGAGAACTGAGATTGGGACTTCAAGTCTCCACCCAACATTGGATTGGCCTACACTGCAATATTTCTTGCATCCAATCACACCAAAGCCAATTTTCAGAGCTTGAGGGTGAGTTCTCAAAGGAACTGCTCACATGTCTAATACCACTGAGAGTCTAGAGATCCTCCTATCTCCACCCAGAAACTAGTTTCCAGTGGGAAATTATGGATATCAACCCTTTAGTGAGATCTTCACTCTCCAAAGTGATACCATTCTATTTTTTGGAGTTCTTCCTATGTGTTAGTAAAAATTTTTTATGTCTTCCATGCAATGTTTCTCTTCAACTCCTCTAAAAAATATCCTCTATTCCATCTCCCTTCTTTTCTTTTGTTTCTCTTTTTCTTTCTTTTTACCTCTAAGCCTCCAATCAAAGCACATCCCTATATGTGTTCTACCTACTAAATGCTTCCTCTTTTCCTTGAGTATTTTTCAACCCTAGTTTATGGTTCTCTTACCTGCTTCTCCTACACTCAACTCCCCTCGAGTTGGGTTATCCATTCACCCATGAATCATATATTATTCATGCCTCTATTTTTATTTGGTCTATTATACCTCAAGATCCATTAGCCTAGTCTATTGCTACCACATTGTGGCCTTTCTCACCTATCTTCCATCTCGGCCATTGTAACCAACAATTCCCCCCTATTATCATGCATTCTACTCAAGGTGAGTCTACTAGCTAGAGAAAACCATCCTTGGTATTTCATTTTTTTCCTCTTCATTACTTCGAGATGTTCAAGAGGGACATGGTATTGTCCTTATTTTCCAATTAAATTGAAAATACAATCATATTATTAAAGGAGCAGTACTCAGCCTCCATGACAGGCATTTAAGATAATCAAGCCTCCTCAAGCAACATCCCCAATATTTGAAATCTATGTCTCATATCTCATACATTTTAATTATAAAAGAATGGTTTCAATGTTTACAATATGGGTATTAGCTAGCAGATGTCAAAAATCCCACCCTGTTGGAGGAAAACTATCCTTGGTTTTCTGTCCTAAACATGAATACCACAAGCTTTAAACCAAGAAAAAACCACTATGATATTTATAAATAAAACTTAGTTTACAATAAAATTTTTCATACATAGATGCTTGCCTAACAACTCAATTAGTATATACTTTTATGAAATCAACCAATTTTTTTCCAGTGGCACTTTTTCAGTTCTTAGTGCTTTTGTTGCACCCTATCCAACTTGGTAACCTTGCCCTTTCCTAGAGTGTTGCCTAGCTCTATTATCCAACATTGATATCCTTTATTATCCTTGTTCCTTCAATGTAGAGTCCCAACCCATTGATTCCTGAGACACATCCAATGTGCTTCTAATTCCAACCAATCATTCCCTGGCCCTTTTAAAACCAATTTATTTTATGGCATCCCATTCTCTAAATCCTAGTCCCTCTTCTAAGTAGTCACTCACCTTCCAAGTTTAGGAACTCTACTTCCCGTGGCTAGGATTACTCACATTGAAAGAGTCCTGAAAAAGAGGCAAGTCCCTGCCTCCACACCTGTATACTTTTCATGGCATGCTTCATGGAAATCAATGGACACTATTGGGTGTTAGTGTTCCACAATGCCCTGTTCTTGAAATATTTAATGCTAGCATATCATTGCATCCTTTAATATCTTTACCGTTGTTGTTGTTGTCTAACCTTGCAACTCTAGTCACCCAAACTGGGAAGTTCCCATTCTTTCCTACATCATGGCATACAATCTCATGATATTCATCATAAATAATTTGCAATAAAATTAAATCATACCTCATTAGCGCATTTATCCATGAGCTGAACCCTACACTTTTAATTTAGTTCTTATCAGAAAAAAACCAAATTAGCTAATAAACCAAACCATCATAACTTAGAATATCAAATTATATTCATACTTTATAAATTCATAAAATATTATGAAATACTAATACTTATCTTTGGTTTTCTATTTTCTTCTTGATTCACATGCAGTGGATTCGTTTCAAACTCTGGAAAGAATGGTATTTTATTCTCTTCTTCTAAAACACACCAGATTGGTTTCCAACCTTAGAAATCACCCACTTGTCTTCTCTTATATTCTTCTTGCACACACATTGGATCAATTTCCAACCACGACAAGAACCTAATGTTTTTCTCTTCTCTTCTTCTAAAAAACACAATATATTGGTTTCCAAACTTAATAAGTATACAATGGCCTTCTATTATATTATCTTATACTCACACTCACTAGATTGGTTACCAATCCCAACAAGAATCCAGTGGTTGAGGTTCTCCATGCAATACTTATTCTTTGACCCCTATGCAATGGATTAATTTCCAAACCCAACATGCATTCAATGGTGTATATATATAATTTTTCCCATTCAATTCACTGTCAGTGTGGGCACTACCAAACCCAGTATTATTTTTTCAAAATGAATATTATCACATACCCATCAAGTCCCCAATCTCGGGTGGCCTACCTATCGCAAGTCATCACATGCCCAAATTCCCATCCCTAACACATTATACAACATGTAAGCCCAGAAAATTCCATACTTTCCTATCCCAACACATTATATAACACATGCACATTTACACATCGTGCAACATATACACATATACACATCCTACATCACATTCGAATATACACATGATACAACATAGGTACATATACACACAATACAAAATCAATTAGAACTAGAGACTACACTGCCTTTGTCCACATAAACCAAAAAATGCCACCTCCATAGTCTTTCCATGATTTCCACATGCCTCCACAACCAAATTTAGGTATTTGGTTCCTTCAAATTTCCCATGCTTCTCCTAGCATGCCAAATATCACACTTTTCTTTTTTCTGCTGACATAACCTTCAAGATTCTTTATTCATAATCATGACATAACATGAGTGTCATAATCTCATGATGATAACATAAAAAGGAACAAGTATCACCCCTTGATCAATAAAATTCTCCCACATTATGGAACTTCTTTGGGTAATTTCGTTATGTTATCTCAGCGAGCCATTCACATATGCATCAGATAAATTTAAACAGTCATTCTTCCATAAGAATGGTCCCTGACAAGAACCTATTAGTCACAATGAATTTACATACATTCACTTAATACTCATCATATTCATAACACATATTCGCATATGCCAAGTAATATCAAGATTAAGAAAACCTCTTTTTGCACCATTTTTATGGTTTCCATATCATTATCCGTTACTCCCATGGACCCAACCAACCCACTTAATTGTCATACTATTGTTCAATTATTCATGGACATAACAAAAATTAACATATGTCATATAGAACTAGGGTTTAATAGAACTTCCTTTATACAATTTCAAAAACAAGTGCGAAAGGTGCCAAACATATTCTTTTATGAATTCCTCTATTTACCTTTTGAACTTGTTGTTAGTGAGAATGCTTCCAACTATTAATTTTAGATATTGATGTTCACATAATCAATTTCCAACCCACTGATACTACCTTATTCATGCTTTTTTTCACACTTAGGATCATTTATCCAATGTATTCCAACGATGGCATTTCTCTATCCCATCTTCCCCCACCCCAACCTTTCTCATTTTCATGGCTCTTATTTATACGTAGGGCCTTCAACTGGATCACAATTTCTGTTGGGTCCCATTCGTTCTTCCCCAGATCTCCATGGATTTCCTTCCACACCCAACAAAGTTTCCCAAGGCCCCAAAGTATGAAAGATCAAAGAAAAAAAAATCAAAAGAAAATGACTGAAACAATAAAAAATAAATTCATGAAAATAAACATATACATCAACATGGTTTGAAAAATTAGAAATACATTTATGTATGTATCATAATGTTTACTATCATGCCAACACATATTCTAGGAATCAATATTTTTACCAAGGCCATCAAAATTAACTAAAATAATCCTATTTATCGAGACCACCATTACAAAATTTAGAGAAAATATGCCCTTTTAAAATTTCAAAGGTTTTCCTTCTTTGTGAACCAACATATCAATTTCAAAGGTCAACCTTTTTTCAAAGGGAAATGATAGCCATTAAGTTTGAACTCCTTACCAAGGCCAACTATCATGGCATCTGAAATATCAAGAGGTTAGTTGAAAAGCCATCAATCACATCAACAATCACCATATTTATAATTTATGATTATCACAGTTATGAAAAGTGTATGGAATCTACAATCAAAACATAACTATTCAATCATGATGTTATAAAAAACACCTACTTGCACAAGAAAGAAAACATTAAAAAACATCACTCTCTAATAGAGTCACAAATTATCATGCCTCCAATCTATCGAGGCTCTTTTCCACATAACATACAGAACGTGGGTTTCTCACATCCCAATCAACACACACATATGCACATATAACATCCAACAAAATCAAGAAATTATATGAAGATACAAAAAACACAAATATTTCCCAAATCCTTCACATCATATGAAGATTTTCATGCAAATATCAAGTATGTAAGGGAACACCATTTAACCATAGTGTTGGTACTCTACAATCGAATAGACACACAACCATGTAGGAAGTTCACGCAACAAGTAAAGAAAATACAAGCATCCAAGGTCACATCAATAGGTTGTCCAAACCTTCAATAGGCTTGATAACAAACACATGTAATTCCATTACATTTATCAAAACAATTCAAACATCATTACAATCAACAACAAATAAAATGATAAAAAAACATACAACCACATTAATATTCAACCACTATACTCAAATCTTGAGCTCCAATCATTTCTAGAGGTCCAAGCATTGGAAATTTTTCTTTTACATTACTCTATATCAGAACTTGGTGCATGACATTACAATGTGAGAGACCAAAAAATTTATCCCCATAGGTCCAAGTATTGAACCTGTTGCATTAATACCACTCTGTAAAATACCCACATACACCATTAACCCATACTAAGCATAGAAGAAGGAATTAATATGATTGAACTAACCTCCAATGTAATTTTATGGAAATGGGGTCTAAAAAATAATCAATTTTCAAACTCCCTAAAACCCAACGTAATCATCACCATTGCATTTTTGTCATCAAGAACTTTTCGGTGATGATTTTTTTTCCTCAATTCCACTCCTGAATCAAAAGATATGGTCATTTAAATATTTAACCAATGAATTGTTTCCATTTAACTAAGTTCTTCCACGTGGCATATTATCTCATTTCCATGTCACACCCCCTAACCGGTCCATGTGGTATTATGGCCATTATAGTGCTTTCATGGCATGTTGTTGTGGCTTGCCACACCACCTTGATTATTTTTCCTTGATCGAAACCCCATGGGTGCACACAAAAAACCTCTAGGTTGATATAATCCCAAGTGTGCATCATTGTGACGTCACCCTTCCAAATCCCCATGACAAAACCCCCTTCTCCATACACTATTAGAAAATTTTCCATTCCCCGAAATGTAAATTCCCTATATTTTTCTCACTGAGCTCCTTTGAAAACCATTTGGATGACTTCAGCCCAGGGTAACATCATACTTACATCACCCAATCCATGTGGCTTCCTCTAGGAGTGCAACACGTCATCCATTTATGGGCCACTTGGCCCCACCAAAAGGCTAGTTTTAGGTGCCATGTGGCATTCTATTGTGGCACCACATCACCTTAATCCATGTCATCATGCTTATCTATGTGGGACTGCCACATCCTTGTCCTATGGTCCCTACCAGTCCACCCTCGTAGCTTCTAAATTAATATAAATTACGTTATAACATAAGATTTCGAGCCCACTAATTATATCTCTATGTGTGTGTGTGTGCTTAAAAATATATCTATATGTATATATGTAACACTCATGCCCCCTTTGCGAATGGATTTCATTCGAAAGAAAATCGATGGCTGCTATTGTAATGAAGACCCCCCCTCTCCTCATGACATCACATGGGGGAGGGGGAGTCCTTAATCATGGTTCCATTCCTTAGTTTTGCATCCCCAGATCGACAACGAAGAAAAATTCTATCCAAATTGACAACATGAGGGTGATTAACCCATGAGGTACAAATAAGGGGTGGAGGGGGGGGGGGGAGTGGAAGGGTCCCTCATTAGAATTTTTCCACTCTAGAGCCATGCCACCGACATCAATTTTCTCTATTCGATGACATGTATACCCTAGAATGTGAACTCCACAAGAGTTTTGTTATGGGTGTGCGTGGTATCCATTTTAAAGTTTCGGGGTTTGGGATTCAACGATATGGTTACAACACATGGTTTCATGGACCCTCTCCATCAATGCCAATTCTAGATTTTTTTTGAAGGAACATGTAGCTTATATTAATCAAAATCTAGTGTACAGGCCAGAATCCTTACAAAATATCATCTTTCATGCTCCATATTTTTGAAAAAGAGTTCTAATGCTACCCTACCTATAACCTACTATACTTCTAACATAATTTATCTTATATGATCTCCAAAAAGGTCCATTATATATAATTGTTCAACATAGCTAAACAAAGAAAGTTTTTAAAAGACAACCACATTCCTGACTGTCAGGTTGTAACTTCATTCCCATTTTCTTCCTGTGTTTGCATCTGAATTTTTGGAAGTTGATCCTTAGGCTCACTTAATAGAATTTTTCCTATATAGGATGGTTCTTGCAAGCTGAGGACCTCCTTTGGAACTACCACTATAATTTCCTCTACTACAACCTCGATTCCATCAACCTTTAGAGCCAAATTATCAAATCTAGTGGACATTTTTTCCACCAGAAGGAGAATCCACTCCATATCATTATGCAAGGCTTGCATTTCCCTTGAAACCAATGAGAAATGGGTGCGTGCCTCCTGAAAAATTTGTTCCCCGACCCATTTTCATTGCGACAAACACCCTCCAAAATTTTGTTTACACTTGAATTTTGGAGCCTACCATGGATCTTTTGATCGTTCATTCCATAGTCACTTGATGTTCAACCAATAAGTGTCAAAATAACCTGCTCACACATGCTCAATGCACAAAAATTTCATGAGCATGCTATTTTGTGCAAGCTTGAACATGCATGGCACAATTCTATAAAGATAGTGCCTATGTGATGTTCAACCTGTTTAGACAGTCAGTGAACACTTTCAATGTGTTTTCCTAGTTGTCACTCTTATGCACCTTTTCTTTCGTAAGTGTCGCTTTCATGTTTATGTCTATTGATTTTATTTATTTTCACTATATTAAGTGTCTTTTACATGGTATATTCATTCTATCATGTGTCACTTTCAATGTCATTCACATTGTGCAAGTGTTGTTTGCACTTTCCTCTTACTGTCGCAAATTTCGTCTTTTCACATGGAATGCATCACACATTTCACAAATGTAGCTTTGGTTTGTTTCAAAGGGTAAAATTGGTGCTAATGAATCATTCTTATCATGTAGAAATGTAGCATATGCATTCCCAAATTTTCAAGCATTATTGCACAAGTTTCATCACCATCATCGCAAAGTGTACCTTTAGTGTCGTACTTGGGGAAAGTTGTTGCAATGTCGTTGCATTGGGGGTATTATTTTTTTCATGTGTTATGAGTGATCAATGTTGCGTCGTAAACTATTCTAAGTGTGTGATCATACTTAAGTTTTATCATTGTTCACTTTGGTCTCATTGATCCCACACTTAACCAAATCTGGAAAAGTTCTCGCCTGAGCAACTTGGCCTCTCTCAGCCTTCTTGAACTGTGCACTATGCAGTCTCAGTCGTCAAGCTTTAACCTTTCCTCTTGGAACTACATAATGTATAGTACCTACCTTACAGAACTATGAATTGTGCAATCTCAGTGAATTAGGGGAATTTTGAGGTCTAAAATGGGCCTCCTAAGGAAATTATAGAATAATAGTGGAAATAATAAAAGAAGATTTGATGACATCATCAACTTTAGAGGGAAAAAAGAAAAAACTACTTTTTCAACTCGTATTTTCAACTTATCTCCCAAATTTTTTACTCAAATTTCGAGCAGGAGTACTCGTTGGATGCAAAATTTAATTCCTCATCGAAAGAGTATCCATGTTGCATACTTTCAATGGACCCTGCTACACAAAATATGAGAAATACATGAAAAATGTGATTGCAATCATGTTTTTTCATGTATTTCTCATTTTTCACATAGCAAGGTCCATCGAAAGTATGCAACATGGGTACTCCTTGGATGAGGAATTAAATTTTGCATCCAACGATTACTCCCACTCAAAATTTAAGCAAAACCTTTGGGAGATAAGTTGAAAATATGAGTTGAAAAAGTAGTTTTATTATTTTATTATTTTTTAATATTTTTACCCTTTTAATTAAAAAATGGTGAATCATCCCCCATGGTTGACATCATCATATCGAATCCTATTGGTTCTTATAAAGTTTATTTTGGTTGTAAATTTTTCTTAGGAGGCCCATTTTAGACCTCAAAATTCCCTTAATGCTTAGTATCGACAATTGAGACCCATAACTATGTAATCCCTTGGCGTTTGTCCCTCCGAAACTACACTTTGGGAAACCTCAAGCATCAAGGCCTCAGATTGACACCATGAGCCTGTCAACTATGTAGATTAATAGGCCTAGCTTGTCTGGACTGCAAATTTCATAGTCTCAAGGCTTAGTCCTAGCCCTTGACCTCCTAAGTTGCTCAACTGCACAATTCTTGAGTCTATCTCCCACCTTATCACCTAGTTACATCTTAGTCAGTGGTTTTCATGGAGCATGTTAGACTAGGAGCTTTATCAGACTGATGTCTTCTTGTCAAGGGATAGGTTATGCGAAAAATTAGTCCTAGCCCTTGTCAAATGAAATCAATATATTTAGGTCTGTAGTTTTGGGAAACAATAATTCTGATGATGATGATTCTGTTCATATGTATATGCTCACGTGTATTTACTATATCAACACAATTACTTGTCTTTTAAAGACTCACTTTTATCTCCCTTTCGGTAGAAGAAACTTGATACATTCCATAGATGAAAAATTCAAGGCATACTCACTTGCCAATATTAAAGCACCTGTACATTGATCTCTTGTGTTGAACTTTGTATCCAAGGAAAATTTATAAGAATATACGGTAGTTGGACCTTAGTTCCAAAAGGGCTCCCACACGAAACAATGTGAAGTATAGTTGGGAATTTTCATCAGGGAGACCCCCTTGGTTAAATAATTTATACCACCATCAACATGGCCCTATCCAACTTTCCAATGTGTTCCTCCATTTTCAGCTCTACATGATCTAAAATTTCACCACCCTAAACATTCAACGATGCCATGCTCCATTGAAAAAAAAAATTGAAACATATTTTATGCGTATCCAACCACGATGTTTTCCATTTATAGCTGATGGAGAGCCCCACCCCTTTCACAACTTCCATAAGAGAGTATTGCATGTTTCTAGACTCCAAAAATCAACTACAATTACCAGTTCTCTACAACATGTCCCTCACTTGATGCTTGATCTGATCACAATTACTCCTTAAGCGGATGGAAAAGCTACACATTTAAAGAGAGTTATCTCTCAATGCATGAGCATGGGGGTTATGACACCATATGTTTGTAGAGCCTCATGATTGCCTCATTTTGACACTTCCTTTCTCCAATATTTCCTCCTTTCTGTCATCATCATCAAATCAAATAAGCATTACATTTCAAGTTTTTGACATGGTAAGGCAACACAATTCTATTATATGTTAGAAGTTTAAGATAGAATTTGTTTAGTCCAAATCCATAAAAGCCTCGAAACAATTAATGAAATTTTTTTTATAAATACATGGCAAACAAATGTATTGACAGTGTAAAATTATGATGCGGCTGTGAAACTCTTGAAACTCTATTTTATCCCTTTTTAATTGAAGAAGTATTATGAAGCTTCGATGTGCAGCTAGTGTTGGATTAAATCGTTGAAACCACTTGTTTGTGGAGGGCCCCTGAAAATAGAGAAGGTTCTAATTTCTTTTATGTTTTACATTTAGATGTTTTTCATATCTCTGTTTTTATCATTTTATGTAGTTTCAATTTATGCCTTTACTATGTTAAATATTGTAGTCATTTCTAGAATTTCATTTTGTTACTTATCAGAGTAGATGCTTAGATGGTTTGTATTTTTCATTTGATGTATATTCATCTTCCTTTTTGATTTGATTCAATGCAAAAGTAATCTTAGTTTTCTTTCCATGCAACAATGGTTTATTGTAGATTAGTTTTTTCTGTGTGATTTATTTCAAGAAAATTGAAAGATTTCATTTCGAGTTTAGTGTGTTCCTTTCAAGAAATGGCGATTTGATGATTTACTTTTTGGTACAAGAACGATAATGCTTTCTAGTTTTATAGTGATTTCTGACCAAAACAATAGTGACTTATTCATTTATTTTCTCAGCCTCATTTACATAACATTTCATTTCTAAAAACATAAAAACATCAAAGTTCCTTTTCTTCTTAGAATTTGATTACATTTTCTTATGTTTGATTGTAAAAATTATTAGATACTAACAAATAATTTAGTTAAGGCTTCTTCAAATTTGTTTCAGTTTTTAAAAACTTAGTTGATCTATAGAATTTAATTGATCTTTGCAAAGTTTTTTTTTTAATTTAGTTGTAATTTAACCCATCAATTTTATTAAAATTAAAGCATCCTTAGAAGCAATCTTTACGAATATAACTATCACACTAATAACTTGGGGCTTCTAGAAAATATAGTGCACTTGCACTTCACAAGTTTACCAACTCTGGCCGATAATTTATGTCATCAATTTAAGAACATTAAATTGACTAAACATTTTGGCGTCATTGCCGGGGAAGTGTAAATAGGATCCTTTTTCTTAAAAAAGAATAAGCACGACATACATATAATAAAAATAGAAAAATGATATGAATAGAGAAAGTGATTCTAGGGGTAGTTTTGTAGCTAGAGGCAGAAGATTAATTCCAACAACACCACCCACCCCATCTAGACCTTGTAGTGCCACGTGACCATCCATGCAAACTCATATACCATCCTTTGCAGGCAAACATAGACTTCCCAATGTATTAAGAATTGAAATTCAACTTAGAAATTCACCAACTTCATCAACCGAATCAACTGTGAAAGAACAAGATGCTACAACCCCAACAAAAGGAGTAATCTTCCTAACTACAACTTGGGAAAAAAATTTAGATCAAGAACTAGAAACCCTTAGTGAAGAAGAGGAAGAAAAAATCTATTATAATATACCATTGATAGAGGAACCAGAAGAATCAGAAGAGGAACAAACAAATCCAATTTTGGAACCTTATATTAGTTATGAGGAGTCTACAATGACTGGGGAAGGAGAAGTGGAAGTACATAATGTGAATGATGAACATTTAAGAATTAGAGGAGGTGGACCTAGGATTGGAGGTGGAGGTGGAGGTAGAGAAAGGGGAAGAGGGGGAGAAGACATAGTAGAACCAAATCCTGTTGGATTACCTATCCTTGATGAAGATACTACAAACACAATGAAAAATATCTCACCCTTTATCCTTCCTAACTTCCATGGATTAAGAAATGAGGATATTGAAACATTTATTTTTGAATTTGATATTTTATGTAGATCATATGAATGCTTACTCAATTCTCAAAAGTTAAAATTGTTTCTAGAAACTCTTAAGGATGCAACCCTAAAATGGTTCATGGGTTTAATAACACACTCTATTAGAACATGGGAGGAAATGAAAAATTCATTCTTATTAAAATATAAGGATTATCGCATGCCTTATAATCGAAAGGATGAAGTATTTAAAATGATGTAGTGATAAGATGAAAATATTGATGATTTAATTGAAATATTCAATTCTAATATTAAAAGGGCTAAAAGTGAAAATTTGGATAAAGAAAATTTGAAATCTCTCCTACTAAAATCAATTAGAGATGAATGGATAGATATCCTTAACATGATGGGAAAAGGAGATATTTCTTTGTTATCATTACCTAAAATTTCTGAATTATGCATACATATTTCAAGAGGTAATTCAAGAGTTGGAAAGAATTCAAGAGACTTTGTTATATCTAGAATTAATAAATATGCAACTGGAATAGTAAGTAGGGTTGAAATAGGAAATTTTTTGGATGAATTTAAAAAATAAGTTTTAAGGAGTCTTAGTGAACAAATATACACCTTGAAATTACAAAATAAGAAAAAAGTTGAAAGTAATGCCTTATCTATCTTTTGTCCTAAGTGCAGAAAGAAGCATGCTTTGAGATAATGCCATTTTATTTAAAAATGTGTAGAAAATTGTGTTATATGTACATAAAATAATGATAAAAATAAATGTCCTTCAATTCTAGGTCTTAGAGTTGTCTACCAAGAAGAAGTGGTTCCAAATAAAATGGATCCTCTTTGTTTTGTTGCTAGAAGACCCTGGAAAGGATCACAAAATCAAGGATTCAACACTCAAATGTATATTCAACCCCCACATAATAACTAGACTACACCAATTCCATGGCAACCTTGGTATCAATCCCAACCTTGGACAGAGGGATGGAAATATCCTTATGGTCAATATTCTTAGTATCACCAATATCCACAACCTTATCCAAACTTTCCACCACAAAATTTTCCTCAATCTAGTCAATAACCTCAAACTCAATTTCAAAATCAAAATTCACAACTTTCATTACCATTTCCACAACAAACAAATCAATTTCCTGCTCAACCACTTCTAAATCCAAATAATAAAAATTCACGACTTGTTTACAACATGGAGGGACAAAATTTCCAAACCTATATGATCACTCCAATAGATCTTAACAATTTTCAACATAGATATGGTAGAATATTAGAAAAGAAGTTACCATCTGTTGTTATTTAGGAAAAATAAAAATATGATCATTCTGAGGAAGAGATATCTCTTCATCAAAATGAAAATCCTAAAAAGAAAAATGTTTATTCTGAAGAAGAGACATCTCTTCATCAGAAATAAAGTCTTAAAAAACAAGCCACTTCTACGCACAATACTCCAATAAACTCAACTCCCATTATGGAACAACCTTTAGTATTCGTCTCAAAACACCTTTCCCTGAAATGTTACAAATTGATAAAGGGGTAGAAAAACATATCATAATGCCTGATTATGATATGTGACATGAGCTGAAGAATGTTTGCATAAAACTTCCTTTTCTACAAGTTATCAAAGAAATTCCAATTCTTGAAAAACAATTAGGTATCTAAGTATTAAAAAACCATGAAGAAAAAGAAAACAAGTGAAAAGAATTTGGTTAGTTGGAAAAATTGCAGATATCATAATGGGAAAAACAACAACTCTGAAATATTTCGAACCAGGAAGTCCAATTGTGAAAACACACATTAATGGTATTCAAATACCAAACACATTGATTTATTTAGGAGCATCTATAAACATCATGAGTAAACAAAATATGGATCAGCTAAAACTTCCTAATCTCTAATATACAACAACATTGTTACAACTAGCATATAGATTTGTAATCAAACCTGATAGTGTGTTAGAGGACATTTATGTATCCTTATATTCTTCGAAATATCCAGTTGATTTTATGACCTTGATCCATTAATCTTAGGGAGGCCTTGGCTAGCTACAACCGATGCGTTTATCATTTTATTTGGTGATATGTTTATCTTAGATGGAAGTTCAACAAAAGAATTCACATTATATCCACTTGAAAAACAATGATAAAGGTTGAAAATGAAGAATGGATGGATGATGATAATGTTATACAACCTTTTTTTCCTATCTCACAAGTTAGTGAAGAATATCAAATTTTAAATTCAATAGAAAATAATGAATCATCTTCATACTGTGAAGTTAGTAAAAATTTTCAAGAATAGTGCAACATTGAATATTTATCATCCAGACATATGTCTTTATATTCTATGGTAGAATTTGGAAATTCTTTAATAGAAATATTCCTAGGAAAAAATTTAGATATAAACAAAAACCTGGAAGAATTTCAAAGGAAGAAATTAATATAAGCATTGCAAAAAAACTCTTTTTCATATGCACGAGAATACAATGACATGAAAGGAATTAATCCTAAAACTTGCATGCATCACATATATTGAAAAGAATTCCAAACCAATCTGACAACCTCATAGAAGAATGAATCCAAACTTAAGGGAAATTGTTAAGGAGGAACTACAAAAACTGTTAAATGTAAATTTTATTTATCCAATATCAGATAGTCAATGGATTTCACCTTTAGAAATTGTTCCTAAAAAGAATGGAAAATGGAGAGTATGTATTGATTATAGGGAGCTGAATAAGGCCACTTTGAAAGATAATTTTCCACTCCCTTTCATAGATCAAGTATTAGATACATTAGCACAAAAGAAATATTTCTCATTTTTGGATGGTTTTAGTGCGTATAACTAGGTTGAGGTTGCACCAGAAGATTAAGATAAAACCAATTTTACCTGTCCATGGGGAACTTATGATTATAGAGTACTTCCTTTTGGTTTATGTAATGCACCAACAACATTCCAAATATAATTATTGGGTATTTTCTTTGATATAATTCATGATTGTGTGGAAGTTTATATGGATGATTTCAGAGTCTATGGAAATGCTTTTGAGAAAGCTCTTAACAATTTAGAAAAATTTCCCATAAAATGCAAAGAAGAAAATCTCTCATTAAGTCATGAAAATGTTTTATGATGGTTATTGAGGAGATTGTTTTAGGTCACCACATTTCAAGAAATGTAATTAAGGTGGACTCATCTAAAGTAGAAGTTATCTATAAATTACCAGTTCCAATTTGTTAAAGAGATGTTAGGAGTTTTCTCGGTTTCACTGGATACTATACAATTTATAGAAAACTTTACAAAAATTGTATCTCCACTCTTCAAATTGCTTACAAAATTTTATGAATTTAGTTGGAATCTTGATTGCCATAAATCCTTTGAAAATTTGAAAGAGAAGTTTTGTGAAGTACCTATTCTAAGAAGACCAAATTGGAAATTTCCTTTTCATATTTCAACTGATGCTTTAGATACAACTATGGGAGCTGTATTAGGACAAAAAGACTTGACTCCTTATGACATTTAATATACAAGTAAAAAATTGACTCCTGCTGAGTTAAATTATACTGTTACTGAAAAGGAGTTTTTAGTTGTTGTCCATGCCATTAACAAATTCACACATTACATCATTGGCTATGAAACTTTCATTCATGCAGACGATTATGAAATTAGATATCTAATGAATAAACCAATTACTAATGTTAGAGTCACAAAATGGCTATTATTGTTACAGGAATGTAATATCACTATTTTGGATCGAATTGGAAAATAAAATAGAGTTGCTAAATTTTTATCTAGAATAAAGAATGATAACAATGATATACATGTAGAAGATAATTTTATTGATGAATATCTCTTTGCATTCCATGGTTTACAGATATTGCTAACTATTTGGCTACAGGGAAATTGCCATCATATTTTTTTCCTAAAGTGAGAAGAAATATAATTGAAATGAGTGCATCTAATTCATGGATAAATGAGTAATTGTACAAGACAGGTCCATATCCCATCATTCGAAGAAGTGTAAGAGAGGATAAAATACCTGGGATACTAAAAGCATGTCATGATGAACCATGTGGAGGACACTTTTCTGATAAAAGAACTATCTATAAAGTCCTTCTCTTGGGATATTATTGGCCTTCCATTTTTAAGGATACCAAAGAATATATTAAGAGACGTGATACTTGTCAAAGAATGGGGAAACTTGTTCCTTCACATGAAATTCCTCTACAAACTCAGGTACTTATTGAACCCTTTGAAAAGTAGGATCTATATTTTTTCGGACCAATTAATCCACCATCAAGAAAAAATAGGTATATTCTTGTGTGCACTGATTATGTTACTAAATGGGTGGAAACTAAAGAACTTTATTTTTATACTGAAATTATATAGTTTCATTTTCTTTTTGAGAATATTTTTACTTTTTTTGGTGTCCCAAGGGAAATTGTGACAAGTCAGGGTACTCAATTCATATCCAAGATGGTGCAGAAGACAGTAGAAGAATACCAAATAAATCATAGAAATTATACTCCATATCATACAAAAGAAAATGGATAAGTAGAATCTAATAACAAAGTGGTTGAAACAATCCTTACCAAGGCTGTACATTTGCATAGAAGGGATTGGGCAGAAAAGCTACCAAAAGCTTTATGGGTCTGCCAAACTACAGGGAGAAGTACTCCAGGACACACTCCCTATAAAATTGTTTATGGGAATCAAGTCCCATTTCCGATTGAGTTTCAAATAAAAACTTTCAAGATAATAGTTTAATTGGGACTTGACTTGTCAAAAGCACAAAAGAATATAACATAACAAATCAATGAGCTTGATGCAATAAAACAAGATACTATTCAAAAGACCAGTCTAGTGCAACAACAGAGATCGAGATGGCATGATAAGTATGTTAAAGAAATAAAATTTCAAGCAGGTGATTGGACACTACTCTTTTATTAAAAATTCAAATAATTTCAAGGAAAATTTCAAACCCACTGGCTTGGGTCTTATGAGATTGAAAGAGTCTTTGATAATGGAATAGTAAGGACTAGGACCATTGATGAAGAAAAATTTCCTCTCCTTGTAAATGGAAATTGACTAAGGATTTATCAAAAGCCATTGACAAAGGAGGAATTTGTTAAGATTTTTCAAGGCAAATCTAATGTAAAGTTGGTTGAGAAGAATTCTTCTTCTCTAGATTAGAAGTCTTATTTTATTTTATTACTCTAATAATTATAATATATATATATATATATATATATATATATATATATATATATATATATATATATATATATATATATATATATATATAATAATAATAATAATAATAATAATAATAAATGAATGTATAAGCATGAAAAACAAAAATTGTTGGCATGTGTATATAGAAAATCTAAGGTCAAAACCAAAATTTTTGGCACCTTAAATTTTCTTTATTCCTATTCAAAAAATCCCATTTTATTTGCATCCCTTTATTTTTCTAGATTAAAGACAACTACAGAATTACTAAGATTCTGCAGCTCTAATATATTTCTGCAGCTAATATTTCACATGCAAATTTTTTACTAAACCAATTGAAGAATTCACTGATAGCACCTGAAGAAAATGAAAAAAGAAACAATCAAGGGTTAGCAATAACAATTCAAAGGTATGAAAATGGAAAAATTTAATTTGATAATAAGGATTTAAAAATTAGCATATGAATTATATGAGAATTATATACCACCAATTCAAAAATTTATTGTTAAGAGTTGATCGTGTCAAATAAAATCAAATATAAAAACTCTTCCATTCATTCCTCATCATTACATAGATGCCCCAACATCAGATCCTCGATTTCATTGTTGAGATCACCCAACTCATACTCTAACAACGAATTCTTTTCGACCTCACTCACGTTCTCATTAATTCCAAAGCGCTCATTCACACAATCAACTGAAACCTTCACTCATACCATGTCAGGAGGTAGTCTTGAGGCAAAACTTCTCTATCCATGGGAGTCATAGCGAGGATAGAACCAGAAGGGAGGAAGTTCATGGAGGGATACCCACAGGTGAAGGAGGTGCTGCAAAAAGCACAATGGCTCAATTTCATGGAGAAATTTGAAGGTCGTAACAAGGAGGTAACTAAGTCATTTTCCAGGGCTTTTGATGGAATGGAGGTCAAAATCAAGGATGTCAAATTTGTAGTAAAAAAATATTTCATTGCTGAAGCCACCCGATTTCCAAGAACTAGAGAGAGGTGGTTCAAAAAAAAGGAATCGAAGTTGAAAAGTGGAAAATCTTTCTGAAAAATCCAGGTATGGATACCACCATCTTTAAAAAGGGAATACCAAGCATAGCACTTAAAGGTAAATGGAGAAATTTTCTATTAATAATTCAAAAAAAATTCACTTGTGAAGGAATATTTTGGTGCATGTTCTTTTATCATGTTCGACTGTTGATGAATTTTCTTGAAGTCAATGAGTTAAATATTCCATACTTCTTGTTGAATAGTTTAAGAAAAGTGTCATAAAATGTTCAAAGGAGAATCCAATTTATAGAGAACACCATGTATCACCATGGCTTTATTAAAATTATCACCGAGTTTCACCTTGAAATTTTAGGGGATACTTGGGAAAATGTCCTAATTTAGAATCATTTCAAAGAGGGAGAACAAGAAAAACCTAGCACTAACAAAGAAAAAAGGGGGAGAAAAATAAAAATTGAAATCCCTGTTGAAAATGAACAACAAAACCCACAAGAACAGTCAAAAGATGAGGTTCCCAGTGAAAAGCTTCTAGGAAAACATAAGAAGAAAAGTGATAAGAAGAGGGAAGACAACACAAAAGAAAATAATACATCCAAGAAAACAGATGAGTCCAAGACAAGGAAGAAACGAGAAAAAGTTCAAAATCCTCCCCCAACAGTTAGAAGAAGTGCTAGGCTCAGCCAAGAAGTAAAAGGACCATCTCCAAAAGATACAGAATGTGTTGATTTGGAAGAGGAACCGAGGGTTCCATTACCCACTGTTATTTCACATACTCATAGTCTTAGTCGAAGGACCCCAGAAATTGATCCTGTACAAAAACAAATTTATGACTACATTGAATATCTGGAAAAAAGAGATACATGAAAAACACCAGTCTTAGATAAAAGGGAGGAGGCTTAGCCTAGTAGTCCACAAGAGCCTCCAGTTGTGAACACCTTAAGACAAGATATATTTGAACTGGAGATACTAAACACGCATATAAAACAGGAGCATGAAGCCCTAAAGTTACTAAACAAAATTGCGAAAACTGAAAATTGCAACATCCTTTTGAATTTGGGCTTATGGTTCAAGAAAAATAAGGAGTTGAAGAAAAAGAATAAAAATCTAAAAAGATAGGTCATAAATATGAAATACAAGATCTTGATGAGGAAACCAAGGATGGTTGTGACAAGAAAGAATGAGAAGAAGTTAAATTTGGATGTTCTAGCAGAAGTTTCAAGGAAAATGTAGTAGCTTGAGAAAATACCACCAATTTTGTGTTTTTTAATGAGGATATGCAATGACCTTAGTGTGGGGTAATGTAGAGCCTCATGATTACCTCATTTTTACACTTCCTTTCTCCTATATTTCCTCCTTTTTGTCATCATCATCAACTCAAATAAGCATTAAATTGCAAGTTTTTGACATGGAAAGGTATTTTAATGACCTATCTCTCATATTCAGTAATTTTCCTTATTATTAGATTAAAATTTGTATTAGATACATAATTGATGTGATTTTGCAGCCAATCCACATTTCCGTAGCCATCTCCATGGTTCGCCTGGTTCTGAGGTGCCAACTAAGCAGTGAAGTATGTAGACAAGTGGAGAATGATCCTCTCATGGATTTACTCCTATCCATATGATCCAAATCATGTAGGAAATCACCCAGTTGCGGAGTCAAAGAAGAAATCAAACACTTGCTAGACAAGCGAGCGAGAGTCCAAGGCTATCATGCTTCAGGATTTTCTTTGACAAATAGAAAATCATGAAGCAATACAATTCTATTATTTGTTAGAAGTTTAAGATAGAATTTGTTTAGTCCAAATAGGCATAAAAGCCTCGAAACAATCAATGAACACGATTTTATAAATACAGGGAAAACAAATGTATTGACGGTATGAAATTATGATGTGGATATGAAACTCTTGAAACTCTGTTTTATTCCTTTTTAATTGAAGAAGTATTATGAAGGTTTGATGCACAACTAGTGTTGGATTAAATCATTGAACCCACATGTTCGTGGAGAGCCCCTGCAAATAGAGAAGGTTCTAATTTCTTTTATATTTTGCATTTATATGTTTTTCATAGCTATGTTTTTATCATTTGATGTAGTTTCAATTTATGCTTTTACAGTGTTAAATGTTGTAGTAATTTCCAGAATTTCATTTTGTTACTTACAATATATGCTTAGATGGTTTGTTATTGTCATTTGATGTCGATTCATTTTCAATTTTTATTTGGTTCAATGAAGAAGTAATATTAGTTTATTTCCATGCAACAATGGTTTATTGTAGATTAGTTTTTCCTGTGTGATTTATTACAAGAACATTGAAATATTTCATTTCTAGTTTCAGTGAGTTCCTTTCAAGCAATGGTGATTTGATGATTTACTTTTTTGTACAAGAATGAGAATTCTTTCTAGTTTTATAATGATTTCTGGCCAAAACAATAGTGACTTATTCATTTATTTGTTAGGCCTCATTTACATAAAATTTCATTTCTAAAACATATAAAAATCAAAGTTCCTTTTCTTCTTAGAATTTGATTACATTTGATTATGTTTGATTGTCAAAACTATTAGATACTAAAAAATAAATTAGTTAAGGCTTCTTTGGATTTGTTTCAGTTTTAAAAAACTTAGTTGATCTATAGAATTTAATTGATCTTTGCAAAATTGATTTTTTTTAAGAATTTAGTTGTAATTTAATCGATCAATTTCATTAAAATAAAAAAATAAAAATCCTTAGAAGCAATCTATATGAATATAACCATCACACTGATAACTTGGGGCTTCTATCATATATAGTGCACTTTCACTTCACAAGTTTACCAACTCCAGTCGAGAATTTATGTCTTCAATTTAAGAACATTAAATTGACTAAACAGTGTCTTCTCTCATGATGGGAGCTGTAGTAATTAACCACTTGGAGGGACGATCTGTATCTATCTCCAAATCCATGAGTTGTCGAAGCATCATCTTCCTTAACAATTCTTCATGAATGATATTTAAAACTGAAGAATTCCTTGAAGCATGCTCCTGTCATCTTGTCGTAAGGGATATATTCCCAACCATCAAGCTATTAATCCTCTCAATCATCAAGGAATGTATTGGAATAATAACACACCTCTATCTAGGAGAAGAAAGCCCTGATGAAGGCCTACCCCGATATTGGTCGGTTCATCTGCAATATTAGTATTTTCTCTTTTAACATGGTAGGAAGGATATATATTTAAATGGGATTTTATTCCATATTCACTCATCTAAGGGGGCCAAATATTTTTGTTCCATATCTTTAGCTTTATGGAATTTATGAATATCTAGCATTGAGTCTCCCATTACAATGAGATGATCAATTCTCTTTTCTAGCACAATTTTTAATCCTTGCCACAAATCATGTTCTTTTGCTTGATTACTGGTGGTTTTCCCTAATGCACATGCAAATTTCATCTTTGTTTCTTCATCGAGCCTTATTAACACCCCTCCTACTCCTACCTCCCCCGGAGCGGCAGTGTTTTCTTACCATTTGGGACCAAGCTCGATTCTGACCTCCATCACTTAGTAATATTTCCATCCCTCCTGAGAATATATATATATATATATATATATATATATATATATATATATATATATATATTTGTGAGCCTTCACCGAGGCTCTTGGCACATTTTGAATATAGACATATATGGCCTCCGCCATAGCCCTCGGCTCACAACCACAACACCAATTCCCCTTGAGCTTATGATATAAGTTCAAACACACACATATATATATATATAGATGCGTGCACAAGGAAACTATGACACTTAGTCGATCGAGTTTCTCCCCTTGCGACTATATATATATATATATATATATATATATATATATATATATATATATATATATATATATATCTTTTTCTTCTATCCTTCCTAAGCTAAATAACACTTCAACCTAGCATATTCATGATTTACGCACTTATTTATATATACATGTAAGTTTCCCTCTCTCCTGATCATAATAGTTATGCACGAAGGCCTGTCAATCAATTCATTTAACATAGGGATAGAGTTATTAACAAATTTTCACCCATTTCCTTATTCTCATGAAATTTAGACTATTTTAGATTGATTTCAAACTCATATTAATCCAGGGTTTTACATGTCTCTTAGGAAAATAAATTAACATGATACATGCTTATAAAATAAACATAAGAGTTAAACCATTCGACGCTCACACAAGAAATCACATTCCTTAATTGTTAACACAAGCCTTAAGTCAACAAAATAAACATGTATGCTATCACCCAAAAAGTGATCACCTAGGAATTTTCCACTACGATGATCGAAATACACCATGCAGTATGGGTTTTACATATTAAAACCCACTTTTACCTTAGGAAATAATTTAGAGAACCACTTTTCCTAAATTATTTTTATTTTCTCACTTGAAAAAAACCTATAAATCTATTTAATTAATTTCATGTTATTTTCATATTTACCCATGTTGTGAAAATAATTTAAAATATATTCACCTATCGATAGGAATAATTAAATAAAACATTATTTATTTATTATTCTTTAATCATTTCACTTTTCTCCTTTGAAATAATTATTAAATAATTATTTAGTAATTATTTCTAACTCCTTTTGATCATGTCACCCAGGAATAATTAAAAAAATCATTATTTATTTATTATCCCTTAATCATTGCACTTTTCTCCTATGAAATAATTATTAAATCACCATTTAGTAATTATTTCTAACTTATTTTGACATTATCCCCTAGAAAAATTTAATAGTTCATTTTTATTTATTAATTATTTCACACACTTTTCTTAATTAACTCGATTAATCATTATTTTTTCAATTATTTAAGAAAATAAATATTATTTCCCATAAATTATTAATCTTTTCCAATCCTAAATATAATACAATACTCATTACAATTTGATCTTTATTTGGTCTAATGATATTTTATTATTTGACCATATCTAAATCTATCCTAGCATTTTATTATAAATAGGGAGGTTTTTCTTCGTCTCACACACACGGTCACTATCATAATCGTCACTCTGATCTCATAACTCTTGGGCTCTCAACAATGACTTCTACCTTTTAACTTCTTTTGCCCACTTACAACCAGAAGAGAGAGAAGTAGCTATTTGGAGTGTAGGGACACAAAAGAACCCTCCCATAGAGGAGGACCTTAAAGACCCAAGTCACTTATGTTCTAATCCACAAGTGATATCTTTTATTAATAAAAGTAAAATTCTTTCCATTAGGTTATCTCTTGTAGTTTTTGGAATATATTTTTTTGGTTCCATAAGCTTTTTGCAGGTTTTCTCTGATATTTTCCATAGATCTAGAGACAATTGTTGAATATTGTAGGGTTGGTAATTGCCTTTGGTTTGACGAATGCCCAAAAAATTTCATAAGGCTAATGGATGACATATTGCATCCTTTCACAAAATCTTTTGTGTTTGTATATCTAAATGATATTCTCATCTTCAATAAGAGTTGGGAAAAGCACTTGCAACATATTTGACAAGTCCTTCATACTCTATGAAAACACAAGCTATGTGCCAATCTATAAATATGATCCTTCAACATGGACAAGGTATGATATATGGGTTGTATTTATGAGAAGGTGTGCATGTCAATCTAGATAATATCGAGGTCATTCGATATTGTCCAACCTCGATGACTCTAGCAGAACTTCACAACTTCTTGGGTCTTGCTAATTTCTATCGAATATTTGTGTTGGAGTTGTAATATATTTCTTGGCCCTTCAGTGAATTTACCAATGGTGGAGCAAAAGACATTTTTTTTTTCCTTTGAGTCAGAGAAAAATTCATTTGATGAACTAGAACACTACCTTTTCTCTACACTAGTCCTCACCATACCAGATTTGCAACAACCATTTAAAATTGAGAAAAATGCCTCCAACTACGCTATTGGTGTAGTCTTTAATCAATAGAAACATCTGGTGAGCTATCAGAGTGAGACACTCTCTAATACGATCTAGAGATACCCCACCTATGGTAAGGAGATGTATTCCATCATTTATGCCTACCGAAAATGTAAACAATATATTATGGAGATGGAGATGATCATCCACATAGACCATCAACCTCTTAAGTTTATGCAGAGATAAGGGAAGTTCTAGAATAACCACCATCATAAATGGTCCACATGTCTACAAAAATTCTATTTTAACATTAAATACAAGAAGGGTAGCACCAATCACATTTCATATTCCCTCAGTTGACCCCAAGTTATGGCGTTGACCACCATTCTCAACTCTTGTGGAAAAAATACCTCTAGATGGACACAACTATACAATAATGATACAAAATTCAGTACCATATACTAGATGTTGATGGAAGGAAATAAATTTCCAGAATTCCACCTCCAGGATGCATTGTTTTACTACATGGGACACCATTTTGTTCCTTCAAGCGAGGATTCCAAGATGATTTGGGAGGCACATTACCGTCAAGTAGTAAGGAAACTCAGTGTGGAGAAGATAGTGATAGTACTATGGAAATATTTTGTTGACCAAAACTTCGACGAGATATTTGCAAGTATATAACATCCTACATTGCATGCACCATTTCCAAACCAACCATTAAGAAGCAAGGCCTATACACCCCTCTACCTACTCCAAACTAGCCTTGGGAATCCATATCGATGGACAATATGCTAGGCCTTAATTTTACAAAGCATAGCAATGACTGTGTGCTTGTGGTTGTTGATAGATTTTCTATGATGGCCATTTTGACTACCTACAAGAAGAGTATCACAATAGAAGCCATTGCTAAGCTCTTCCTCGAATGGGTGTGGATACATTTTGGGATCCCCCAAAACATCATATCATATTGGGATAGTATGTTCCTAAGTGAATTTTGGTAGAGTCTTTGGTCATTACTGGACACCAAGATTACTAAGACAATTATATTCCACCCTCAGACTGATGGCTAGATAGATGCCATCAACAAGATGATCATACACATTTTATGCATGTACAACTCCAAGCATCCATGAACATGGGATGGGTTTCTTCCCTATGTTCAAAATAACTACAACAGAGATTTCCATAGATCAGCAGGCCACAACCCCATTTTGGTGGGCCTGGGATTTCAACCATTGTGTCCCATTGATGTCACATTGCCCCTTGAAACTACTCGGGAAGAATTTGAACAAGTTCAATCTGAATCTGACAAATCTACCAAGTTTATTTAAAAAATTCAACACATCCACTAATAGGTCCATGATATCTTACAAAAATACAAAACTAAGTATAAACAATATCATGATTAGCACTGCGTGCCACAGAATTTTCAAGTGGGAGACAAGGTTTGGTTGCATCTATAGAAGAAATTCCTTACAAGGGCACATCAGGAGCTTTAACCACTCCAATATGGACCTTTCACTATCACCAAGTCTTTGGGTGACAATAATTTTAATCTAATTATCCTCCCATTTCTTGGCCTGCACCTAGTGTTCAATGTGGATTTCCTTTTCCATTCTTTCCACCATTATTAGACACATATGAGATTTCAGAGTAGCTAACACCAACATATATCAACCTAGATTTAATTGAGTAGGACACAACTAATTAGATCATGGGAAAAATATTAAGAACACTCTCCAATAGAGGATTCATTTGTATCGTGTTGTCAAAGCAGGCTAGCTCCTACATCAAGGCAAGTGGCTCACTAGGGACCAATCTTAGTGAAAGTTTCCCCATCTCATGGAGGCACTCAACGCAATGGATACCATTGCTTCCTAAGCAGGTAGTAATGATCTAGGTCGATATTTGTTGCCACCCACCTCCTCCATTGATTCACAACACAATTTTCCTATTTTGGAAATTTTCAGGTCTTGAAATTCTAGAGCCATAGGCCATAATTTTTTTGGGGGGACCTATCAGTAGTCACAAGTTGCGCTCCTTAGCTAGACCTCTCTAATGTGATATCGAATGTGCCAAACTGAGATTATATGTGAAAGTTATGACCCCAAGAAGTTGACATTCCAACTTACGCCATCAAGGTCCATAACCCCTAGGGTTAGGGTTTTGGATGTTTAGGTTTTGATTATTTCTTCATGATAAAAAGGATTTCAAGCCTCATTTTAACATATTAAATGAAGGCATGTATATGTCAAATGTCTTCTTAAAGATAACCTACCACCGTTCGAGCTATTTTGATTTTATTTTGCATGTGTATAGTTTCAAAAAATTTCATCTATTAGTTATAGTTAAGTTTCACCGTATCTCTATTTTTTTGGATTTACTTCTATATTTTTTTTTCACTTCATAAAATTGGATCATATTAAGTATGAAATATCATAGACATGCTACTTTAATCAAAGTCTCCTAAGTAGTGCCCCTTATATAAACCTAAAGCACCAGAGGAGGCCCCATTGGACAAGGGTAAAAAGATAACCTCTTTGGTGAAGTAAGAAAACATGTTTACATTTAATATTGGCCAATAATATAGATCACTCCTTAATCCATGTTAAAATTCCCAAAACATCAAGTAATAAAACATGATTGCAATATGGTTAAAGAAACGACACAACTTCTTTCGAGAAGAATTTATGATGGTGAAATATTTCTGATCAATGCAAATGGTGGAGGATCATGGAATAAGGTCATGTACTAAGTAATGCAAGGTTTTTGGTTTTATTTCTATCCCAGGAAAGATACAAATCTTCTCATGTGGGGTTACCCACATTTTGGTGGATAATATATGGCTGTAACTTGAGGAAAAGTTCTCAATGAAGAACACATGATCCATATGATTGAATAAGAAGTGCATGAAAAACCAAAATATGCTTCAGAAAAAAATCCTATTACCTATACACTCAAAGAAAATTGTTGCTAGCATGTGAGCAGGGTGTTAATTGTAAATGACATAAATAAAACAATAATTTAAATAAAAATTAGCTAAATGCAAATGAAAATCTAGTCTATTATGCATACACATGAGCATTAATAATGAGTAACATAAAATTCACACACAATAATGGAAACACACAAATTTAATGCAACCTAAACTTACATTTTCTACACCATATGTTGACTAAGTATAGTAATACCTCCAATGAAGGCAACATATTATCAAGTCACATCACACCCTCTTCCCCTGTTCTTAATCAAGAGATAGAATACAGAAACATCACAATCAGTTATATCATAATATGAAAATATTGGATCGAAGCCATAAGGGTGGGAGGTGGGAAAATAAATGAACCATGGATCAACCTCGCCACCATGAGAAGGGACTAAGGATGAAAAGAGGAAAGAAAAATTTTCCTACACTAGTGAATCCTTTCTTATAGCCTGAATATGGTGTAATCAATGATCAATTTTAGGAATTCTTTGCCATTAGCTATCTTAGGCACACAACTCTCATTGACGTCACTAGCGACATTTTGTGAGTGGACTGAGCAGAGATATGATTGTAAGACAAGGTATTAACAAATTGACAGCTCATCACAATATTCAAATTAAGAAAGTTCAACCAAAATTGGCTCATCACATTTAAAATATATGGGATCTAAATGTGGCTAAGTAATAATATCAGGAAGAAGAGAATATGGCTCAAACAAGTCAGTAATTATGTCTTTCTTATCACCATATGGAGTGCAATGTAGGACAAATTCATCATTAGCATCATCATCAACATCATAAATAGGATGCTTGTCAAAATCATGCCCCCTTATATCCCACTTCCCCTCTTCCAAATGTAGAAACTAATCATTGTTAATTCTAGGGAACTAATGGGATCACCTTTTCGTGGTCTTCACAAGGTGTACCATAAAAATAAATATCCATGAAAATTGTGCAGCTTGGCTCAAACTCACATGTCAAAGAATCATATGTAATAGGGTTCAATTTATTAACACTGTATTCCTCTGTTGAATCATCACCTTCTTAAATAACATATCCCTTTTGATGATCTATAAAAAACTCTTCCTCTTTCTCATGATATTCTTCTTCATCAACAAAATGATAATCCATTTCTTCAATACTTTCTTTGATACGATTTCCTTGATAATCATGATTTTATTTAGATTCCTAGGGGTTGATCTTCTTAGTGACCATGATTTTATTTAGATTCCTCCTCTACATCTTCAGAGGACTAATAAATTCATTCATTTTGGATGGCTATGGCCAAATATTGAAGGATATCTTCATAGTTTTGAAACTTTGGCCCCCAATACTTAATACAATTTTCAATAAATATATTAATAGAAGGAATGCTCTTTGGTTCATTGGAATATTTAACCAAATAAATTTTATATCTCCCATGAAAATTAATGAATAACCTCATGAGAGCACCCTCATGAACCATATTTATCTCTAAATCATACTTCATGAATTTTACCACATGATCATCTACTAAAGAAGGATCAACATTATACCTTGGAGTATTTTTCAAACAACTTGTACCATAATGATTTGGATATCTAGGAATATCATTAACATCCAAAGCAAGGTACATTTCATGCAAATCTCAAGGAGCCATTGTATTGAATATTGCACAACAAGGAATAGGGAGTCCCAAGGGTGAATTCAAAATTCTTTGATAGATGCTTGCTTCACCCTATAAGCATTGAAACTTTGAAGTTCAATGAAGAACCACAGCTTCATTCTTTCAATAGGATTTGGAATTTTCTCATAAACATTTATTGAAGCAATCAATTCAGATTAAAAGGAGGTTGACCAAACCCATATTCGACAACAATGCTAGAAATGTTGCCACAAAACCTAGCAGGCCTAGTGAGGGGACTAACAAAGAAAGAGTCAGACTCTATGGAAAAAATGAGGAAGGATTTTAACTATCACCTCAATATTCTTCCTCTTTTTGTTTACTAGAATTTCACCCCAAGGAGGCTTTTTTGCAATCACCTATAAGGGTAATCTAATTAGAGGGTTCTAGGTGATATTATTGGTCTAGGGATAGATACCTTAAAGGTCAAATAAGATTAAATATTCTTTTTATAAAGGGACACTTCTATTCTAACCCTAGACTAGCGAAGGACTACTACAAGTTAGGGTTTATTGATATGCAATTATAAGGTGTATGTATACATGTAGAAGTTAAAGAAAGAACTCCTGCAATGATGAAATTCAACAAAGGAATAGGTGAAATCCTCAGATAGGATTCAAGTTGAAGCTTGGATACAGACTAGGGTTTTAATGACACAACGAATCTTGGAAAATATGGCATCAAACCTAATTTGGGATACTTCACCAAAATTAATGCTATATTTTGTGTATATAAGGTTTAAGAAGTCAAACTTTGGCATTTCATCCAGTAGAATCTACCCTTGCACAACTCCATGGAAAATTGGCCCTAGTAAATCCTTAAAAACTTTCCTTAAAATTCTTAAGAGATGTGTGTGTGTATACATACATGTACATACATACATACATACATATCCCTAGTGATTGCCTAATTCTACTTGGGCTAATGGGGTTTTAGGGAAAGTTTTAAAGGGAAATAAAAATTTATTAGAATAGGGGGGGGGGGTAATTTTCGTCTTGTAAAACCCTAGATATCCTTTTTGTGAGGGAGAAATTAAATATAGAAAATGCACCCTAGGAGTTATTTTATAGGTTTCAAGGAAGAATTATTTTAAAATTTAGAATTTTACCAAGATCTACAATAAACAATATGCATTTAGACATGGAACATTTAGAACCCTTAGCATAAATTCATTGGCATGAAAAATATAGAAAAATGAGTAATAAACTTACAAATTCCACCAAAGGAAGGCTTATTTCAATTCTAAAAATATGTATCCAATAAAAAAATCGGTCTCTAATATAAAAATGCTCCACAACAATTACATTTTTCCAAGTAGCGATATAGACAAAGAAAATTTGCACTCTCCCTAAGGAGGATAATTTCATTGTTTAATGATCAAAACAAGAGGAGGGGTCCTCTATTTATATGAGGTTTTTCCTTTCACTTTTACAAAATAAAATCCCAACAAGCCCTAAAAAAAGTTTTACTTTAAGTGGTTGACATGACCAGAAGTTACAAATGAACTTCATAGCTCAAAACAATAATTCCATAAATTCCCACATGTGTGGGATGATATAATCCATAATCATGGCATCATATCCTTTTTTAGTTATAAATGCCACAACAAGGTGTGGAATAGGCTAAGGAGATGATCCACCATCATAATTAACTAAAGGGCTAGATGGGTGACATGGAACTATATATCTTTAGAATTGGGGCTCCAAAATTAATTACAAGCCCTCCCTTGTCATCTTGTTGACTCACCATCATCATCTAGACTCTTGAACAAGAAAATCCCATCCAAAAACGTTGAGGCCAACCTGGGGGTGTCCTAGGTCCTCTAGGTTCAACATCAAGTAAATGTAAAACCAAGCAATAAAAGCTTAACGTTTCAAAATTTAGGGTACTCTAGGGCATCAATCATCATATGGAACCGTTAATGTTCCCAACACTCTGATCTGGAATGGAAATGCTACATTTTCAAGGTCATCATTGTTTCATGGAAGGTAAAAAATGGCCTAGGCATGTTGTGTAGTGGGGTGATGTAGTGTGCACTCAAAGCCCTCTACAATTGTGTGAAGAGATATCTAGAAAAACCATCTCAAGACTAAGTGAAAGACACCAATAATTAGGGACAATGGCCATAGATGCATCATAATGGACCATACTAAATTCTTAAGGGAATAATATTACTTCAAACTGAGATCACCTTCAAATATCTAACTAAACCAAGCTTCGTAAAAAAATTCCCGACTTGTGTTAGGGATGACTAATTGGTCAACCCTATTAGTTGTTTCTATCCACTAAGGGCAGGTGACAGGTCCTAGATCAACCTTTTAATCCATAGGTGCTTGTAATAATAGTGTAAATAAAGGGGAATGACTTTGGGCCAAGGTGTTATGTCCATGGTATCGACTAATTGGGGTCTTGTAGGTTTTAATGATGTACAAAAATTATTTGCAAACGAACTCTTAAAAAATAAAATAAAATAATAGCGAGAGCATAAAACATAAAACATATACACAAATATTTTCCCCTTGATCCCAAAACTGGCACTACCAGTTTGATTTTTCATTATATTCCTTTCAATGTTACAACGCATATGTATACATGTCGAAGCATACATAAAACCTAATCCATTAACCTTGGATTAGAACATAGCCGTAGTTACCTTGACTTGATCTACAAAATATATTATGAGAAAAAAACCATCATGCCCAAAACCATGTGAACCCATGCACAAAACCATAGGTAGTTTTGCCCACCTAATATAGGGTCCAAAAAACAATCCTTAGGGTGTTTTCCTGCACCTCATGTAGTGGGACTAACGCCCTCTATAGGGGGGTTGTGCCCTGTTGTGACCCCCCAACTGTGCCTAACGCAAGTGTAGGGGACTACCACCCCCCTCTTACCCCACTCTTAACGCCTGTTCTATTCATGGAAATAATATAAAATACACAAAACATGTCTATCATTGTGAGTGTATAGATGTAAGGAGGGAGAAATCATGGAGGGATCAATTACCCCTTCCCTTGAATTTATTTTTCCATCCCTCTAGTGCGCATTTTACTTATTTTGTATAATACTTTTATTGTGAGTATATATTAGGAGCCAAAGCTTACTTTCAATTATTTAGCATTTATTCACCCCATAATGATGAGTTATTTTCTCACTCTTTAGGGTTGGTATATGCAATAATTCATTTATTATGTGATGAATCATCAAGTGCCCAAGGAAATAGGTGGTGGATAGTGAGGGGGTGGAGATCATGCTAGGATTTAATTAATGCCCCAACCATATTTTTCATTTTATCATTTATTTTTCTTTGATTGTGTTAATTTATGTTTTCAATAATCTTTTAGCTACATCAAACTCTAGTGAAAACCTCTTAACCTAGACTCAAGGATGATCCCGATCTTAGGGGGACCCCGAAGATCTGAAAAATTGGAATGCAAGAAAAAGAGGAGACATAGTGAATAAAACCACAAATATTTTTTTATTAAAATAGAGAATAATTTTAAAATATAAATTATGGTGGACAACCTGTCCTTTTACAAAATGCGTTACTTATATCATTTTTTAGTTACAATACCATAGGTAAATTCCATAGGTGGATAGATAACATGGGTGTATGTCACTTACAATACCATGGGGTAAATTTCATGGGTGGATAAATACCATGGGAGGATTAATGCCATGGGTTGATGCCACTTACAATACCATGGGTGGATGCCACTTACAATACCATGGGTGAATGCCACTTACAATTTCATGGGTGGATAAATACCATGGGTGGATGAATACCATGGGTAGATGCCACTTAAAATACCATGGGTAAATTCCATGGGTGGATAAATACCATGGGTAGATGCCACTTTCCATTCGGATCATTCCTCCCTCCTTAAGAAGCAATGGTCCCCATTGCGTGAAGTTCCCTCCTGAGAAGTATTTGTTGAATATAAAGAGCCACTAAAGAGATTTTTTTTTTTTGTTTAACCCATAATCATGATGAACGAAGATCTTAGAAGATGAGATACACTGTAATTCTTGTGACCAACTGTGATACTGGTAGTTTGTGGCTTATAAAATGGACTTCGATGAAGCGTGGGTTTGTGGATGATCCATAACGATGACAAAAAAAATCCAAGGATAGATATACCCTATAATGCTTGTGACTAACTGTGATACTAATAGTGTGTGACCTATCAAATGGACTTCGATAACAAGGGTTTTGTGCGGTTGACCCATAATATTGGGTTTGTGGGTGATGCATAACCATGATGGTGTCTTTTCTGGTAGATTCACCTATCTAATAATATGTTGTAAAGGATTCTTTCACATTATAGATCTCTTGCTGCAAATTTACTGATAACTTCTTCTACAAGTGATGAAATCAAATTTCTTCAAAGACCCGTTTGAGGTAATGAAGAGATATTTCCATAGATATAAGATACTTGAAATTTGATGACTCATGGAGTGATAAAATGATTCCTAAAACTCATGGAATGTGCGGCCGCGAGAGCACAACTTTCTAGACATGTGTAACTTCAACTGCTCGTATCTCTCAAACCATCTTTGTGTAATTTTAATTTCTCAACTATGGCTCCGGATCAAGATCTTGTGTATCATAATTGGTAACAACCATTACATGGTATCTCTAACCTTGGATCTTTGCTTTTCATGGTTATGGGCCATCCACAAACCCACTCTTCATCGAAGTCCATTTACTAAGCCACACAATGTCAGTATCGCAATTAGTCACAAGAATTACATGGTATCTCTATCCTTATATCTTTGTTCATCATGGTTATGGGCTAACCACACAAAACCCTTCTCTTCAGCGACTCTTCATATTCAACAAAGGCTTCTTAGGAGGAAACGTCATGCAATGGGGGACTTTTCTTCTTAAGGATGGAGGAATGATTTGAATGGAAAGTGGCATCTATCCACGGTATTCATCCACCCATTGAATTTAACCATGGTATTGTAAGTGGCATCCACCCATGGAATTAAACCATCATATTGTAAGTGACATCCACCCATGGTATTCATTCACCCATGGTATTTACACATAGTATTGTAAGTGGAATCCACCCATGGTATTCATCCTCCCATGGTATTTATCCACCCATGAAATTTACCCATGGTATTGAAGTGACCTCCATCCATGGTATTTATCCACCCATAGAATTTACCTGTGGTATTGTAACTAAAAAATGCTATAAGTAACAAGTCACATTTTGTAAAAGGATAGATTATCCACCACAATGTAGCTTTTACAATTATTCTCTATTTCAATAAAAGGTTTCTTTATGGTTTTATTTACTATGTCCCCTATTTTTATTGCATTTCAATTTTTCAGATCTTAGGGGTCTCCCCCCCAGAGATCTGAATCAATATGGTGGATGAATACCATGGGTAGATGCCAATTGTTAGATGATCCAAAAATAAAATATTATCATAGGTTATAAAGTTGGAATAAAATAATTATTAATTTAAGATATTAAATTAATAATTATTATTCTAGAATATTTAATTATTTAAAGGAGACATTTAGAATTATCATATTGTTGTAACAAGATATGACTCTCCAAATGTGTCGTATCTTAGGCTTTTTGTTAGCTAGTTATTTGGAATAACATTTAATGTAAGTGGACACTTGTTATTTAATAAGTGATCCATAATTAGTGGTAGTTAGGACATTGAGCATATAAAGAGCTCTTTGCAAGAGTGTTTTAGTTGTTCAGGTGTAAACTATTGCATAATTCAAAATGTAATTGTTTTTCTGATTATTAAGATTACGTGTCTGAGGACACTTCGGCCATTATTTTGGTATCGGAGCTATGGTAATGCTGCAGTGGATGTGAGGAGGAGATTCTAGCTCTAAAAGTTCTTGTAAAACTTCATTGAATTGATCCGCAAATCATTGGTATGGAATTTGTAAAGTTTTTTTGTTTAAAAGAAATAGAAATTTTATTATTGATTTCAGATTTGTAAATTCTAAAATCAATTTTATTATCAAGAACAAATGCAAAATATGTGTAACGGTTTCTACTGAATTCAACAATCCAACCATAAAACTCCTTCTAGTAGCATTTTAGAAGCAATGACCTTCTCCACACCCAAAACAATCCCATCTTTGCACTTTATGCCAATCACAGTTCCACTATTATCAACAGCTTTTGTTGCATACTCTATTTGAAAGACTCGTCCATCAAGGGAGAATGTTGTAACTGAAAAATCATACTTGGTTCCAATGCTACTCATATTGGTTCTGCAATCTGCTCAGCACGTCTTGGCACAAATATCCTAGATGGTCCTGTGATCTGCTCAACACGTCTTGGCACAAATATCCTAGATGTTCCTGCGATCTGCTCAGCACGTCTTGGCAAAAATATCATAGATGGTCCTACGATCTGCTCAGCATGTCGAGCTCCTAGGCTTCGGCTCTGAGATTTAGACGAGATAATCTGATATTTCACAACGTACTTGCGGCCTTTTCATTTCAACTTACTCTGAAATCCAATTGCAGCCTTTTCATTTCAACAACTTATTGAAATGAAACTCGACTGCGGCCATCCAATTGTGGCCATAAAATCTCGACTACAACTTTCTTGTTTTAGTTCAGTCCTAACATTGTGGGTTTCTGATATATCTGTTACATTCTGAACTATAATGTCAAACAAGCGCACAAGATCCTCTGGTTTTGTTATTTTTTCATTCTTGTCTTCTCCCTTTAAATGATTTTCAAGAGATGGAAACTCAATTGCATTTACAGCAGTGTCTAGAACAATAGGCTTGCAAGGAACCGATTGGAATGATGGAGTGCTTCTTTTGACTCCAGTGCCTCCACGCTGTTATAAAGAGCTGGTAACTCCACGCAGTTACAAACGCTAGTGCCTCCATGCAATTATAAAGAGCCTGGTTTGCGAAGCAAGTGCAAGGCTTCATGAGCCTGTATTCCATTGTGGAAGCATAACACAAGAACTTCAACACCGAATATTAGACCTCTAACAGATGCTACGCCACTTTTCCATGTGTGCACCCATTGGAGTTATATATATATATTTTAAATTAAAATTGAAATTGGGATCATAAGGTGAAGTATCACTTTGTAAGAACATTGTAATATTTTTTTTTGAAGAACATTGTAATATTTTTTTTGGAGTAATAAGGACTTTGTAATATTTATGGAGTAATAAGGTTATTTGTAATTTTTTGGAGTAATAAGGAGATTTTTTGTAATTTGTTTCTAGAGAGATAAGTGTGACTCAAAGTAATTTTACTTTGACGGGTGGTAACATTTTTTTTTACCAGATTGTGCAAGAGCATCATTGTAAACGTCAAATTTTGAAAGTTACCTTGTAAATACTTGAGAAATTGACTAGAGCCAAGTGCAAAGCTCAGTCATTTTTCTCCTATTTCAATGACTATACAAGGGTCAAGGCCAAGCCCCGATAGATCGTTTTTTGCGTGGCGTGTGTCATTTTTTGCGTGGTGTGTGTCGTTTTTGCGTGGCGTGTTTCATGTGACAAGTTGCTCAATTTTTTGTGCTTGATTCTATTGGTGCACTGCTTCAACACTACAATGTCAAAGTTAATTAATCTGTTCTTTGAATATGATAAGCTAGAAAGAGTGAAATCTTATAAGACATGGAGACGTCTAATTGAAAGCATGTTGGGTATGTGTTATATTATTTCCACGACTAGCCCCATGCGCTGTACGTTGCGCCGGGCGTAGCATGGGGGTCACAAGGGGAGAGGTAGCGCCTATTATTGGGGTCCGGGGTAGCGCCTTAAATGAATTCTTTGGTGTGTGCGACCCACCTCATGAGGTGAACCCACCCATGTTTTGTGCATGATTTTGCACATGGTTTTTGGGTACGATGGTTTTTGACCCCTGGTATTTTGTAGATCCGGTCAAGGGAACTACGGTTATGTTCTAATCAAGGGTTAATGGATTGGGGTTTATGTATGCTTTGCCATGTATATATATGTGTTGTAACACTAAAAGGAATATAATGAAAAATCAAGCTGGTAGTCCTGATTTGGGATCCAGGGGACAAATATGCGTGTATATTTATTTTGTGTTTTATGCTCTCTATTGTTTGTTTTTTTTTTTAAGAACTCGTTGGTAAACAATTTCTATAAAGGGTTAAAACCTACATTTGGTATCAGAGTTGTTTCAGCTTCAAGGGGATTCCTTTGCTGCTGAGGGGTTTTTTTGCTCGGGCCCCGAGGCAGACCCCTCCGTTCAAAGGGGGAGATCCATGATCAATTCTGCGTTGAAAGAAGATGGAGAGCCAAGGTAAAGATAGAGCTCGAGAAATTTAATGGTCAGAGTTTTGAGTTGTGGAAGCTCAAGATGGAGGATCTGCTGGTGGATAAAGATCAGTGGATCGCGGTAGATCCAGGTACTAAACCAACGGCAATGTCAGATGAAGACTGGAAGAAACTAGATCGGAAGGCTAAGAGCACAATACGGTTGTGTGTGTCAGATTCAGCATTGTTGAATGTATCTGGGGAAGCTACGGCGAAGAATTTGTGGGAAAAACTTGGGACTTTGTACCAATCTAAGTCTCTGGTGAATAAGTTGTTCCTGCGGAAAAAGCTGTATAACCTGAGGATGAAGGATGGAGACTCTGCATCAGAGCATCTCGAACACCTTCAATATCAAGTCACCACATCTGTTGATATTAAAATCTCAAATGAAGATAATTGCATCAATTTTTTGTGTTCTCTACTAGACTCGTGGGATAGTCTGGTTATTGCAATAGGTAGAAATACAACTACCTTGAATTTTGATGACATTGCCTCAGCCTTGCTGTCAGAGGAAATGAGACGGAGAAATATGGAGGGCCAGAATGGAGATGCCTTATTTGTACGAGGAACGTCCAAAAATAGAAATAAGAATAAGGTTTCGAGTGGGAGATCCAAATCTAGAGGGAGATCTAAATATCCTGGAAATTTTGTAAAAGTATGCTGGAAATGCGAAAAGGAAGGGCACTACAAAAAGGACTATAGATCTAAAGCTCCTGAGAAAGGAAAGGGATCTGATGATGCTCCTTCTGTAGAGGAAAAAACCACCTCGGATGAAGCTGGAGATGTGTATTTAGCTTCTTCTTCAAATACACATGTAGATCATGAGTCACGGTTGATTGACTCAAGTGCATCCTTTCACTTCACTCCCCATCAGGAGTGATTTTGCGAGTATGAGAAATATGATGGTGGTGATGTCTTCCTAGGGGATGATAGGAAGGCCAAAATCATCAGACGTGGAAAGGTCAAGCTGAAGTTGCGAGGTAGAAGGATTAGAACACTTCCTAGTGTTCTCCATATTCCTGCATTGGCTAGAAATCTGATTTATGTAAGCAAGATGGATGATGCATGTGTAAAAACAATGTTCGAGAAAGATGCCTGCAAGATGGTTTGGGGAGCACTGGTATTAATGCGAGGAGTTCAGACTGGAACTCTGTACAAGCTACAAGGTAAACACTGCTATTAATGGGTGCAACATCTATGTGGTTCCCGAAAGTGGAGCGGAAATCCTAGCGGTCTTTGGAGAAAAGACCATGCTATGGCATCAAAGGCTTGGACATATTGGAGAAAAGGGCCTTCAGATACTGCATGGAAATGGTATGGTAGAAGGTATGTCTAATATCTCTCTGGATTTCGATTTCTATGAACATTGTGTATATGGGAAGCAGAATCGGGTGAGTTTTCCTTTTGGTGCTAGGAGGGCGAACAAGATATTAGAGCTTGTGCACAGTGATGTGTTTGGACCTATGTCAGTTCCATCACTGGGTAAGTCTGTGTACTATGTTTCATTCATAGATGACTTCTCAAGGAATACATGGATATATTTTCGAGGAATAACCAAGCTTTTTGGCGTATTTAAAGAATTTAAGGCTCGGGTGGAAAACCAGACAAAGAAGAAGATAAGGGCACCGAGGATGAGGAATATGTGGGGAGTTTTATAAAGTGTGGTATAGCAGAGAAAAAGACTAATCCATACACACCTCAGAAAAACAGAGTTGCAGAAAGAATGAACATAAAATGGAAAAGGCAAGAAGCATGCTCAGCGGTACCGGGTTAGGACAAGAATTCTGGGCAGAGGCAGTAGAGATTGCATGTTACCTGGTTAACAAATCACCTTCTTCAGCGTTGGAGGATAAGACTCCACATGAGGTATGGACCGGTAAGAAACCCTCTCTTTCACATCTCAGGGTATTTGAATGTGATGAATATGTACATGTTCTAAAGGAGAAACTGAACAAGTTGGATAATAAATCTGAAAGGTGCATCTTTATTGGGTATAAGGATGGTTTAAAAGGTTACAAGCTTGGGAACCCTAAACAAGGAAGGTCAGGTATTGTACCAGATGTGGTGTTAGAGAGGTGAAAGACAAGCAGCAAACATGAAATCATACCAAAGGAACCTAAGAATATAGATTTTACGCTAAAGGAGGATGAATCAGACTCTACAGCAGAAGAAGATTCAGAAGAGGAAGAGCCACAAACTCCAGCTTTGAGAAGATCAGTTCGGGAAAGAAGGCAACCAGAAAGGTATAGTCCATCTGCTTTCTGTTCAGGTTTTTCCTTAAATATAACTGATGATGATCCCAGAACTGTCAGGGAGGCAGTAGATTCCGAGGATGGAAAACTCTGGAAGGAGGCCATGGTTGATGAAATGGCATCCTTGCACAAAAATGAGGCATGGGATCTGGTGGAGTTGCCGGCTGGAAGGAAGCCCATCGGGAGAAAATGGGTGTTTAAAAATAATATGAATTTAGAAGGCAAGGTGGAGAAATACAAAGCTTGGTTGGTAGCAAAAGGTTATTCCCAGGTGTCGGGAATTGATTTTGGTGATATTTTTTCTCATGTTGCCAAAGTTAATTCTATTAGATTACAGTTTATCTGTTGTTGTTGCATTTGATTTTGAGATAGAACAGATGGATGTGAAGACAACATTTCTTCACTGGGATCTAGAAGAGGAGATATACATGAAGCAACCTGAAGTCTTTATGGTGAAGGGTAAGAAAGAACTAGTGTGCAGGTTGAAGAAATCTCTGTATGGGTTAAAACAGTCACCAAGGATGTGGTATCAGAAATTTGATACCTATATACGGGGACTTGGCTTCACCAAAAGCAAGGAGGATCACCGTGTTTATTTTAAATTAATTTGTGACCGTTTTATTTATTTGGTCTTGTATGTGGATGATATGTTGTTGATTGGAAATGACAAAGAAATTATCCAAGATTTGAAGACCCAAATGTTCTCCAAATTCGACATGAAGGATCTTGGTGCTACATACTATGTTTTGGGCGTGTAAATTAAGAGAGATCAGGAAAAGAGGAAGCTTTGGTTAAACCAAAGGAAGTATGTCGAGACTATATTGTAGAGGTTCAATATGCAGGATATTAAACCGATGAATGTTCCAATTCCTGTAGGTACAAATCTGTCCGCTGAACAGTGTCCCAAGACACAAGAGGAAGAGGAGGATATGTCCCGTGTTCCATATGCAAGTGCAGTGGGTAGCTTGATGTATGCAATGGTCTGTACTAGACCAGACATTGCACATGCAGTGGGAATATTGAGAAAGTTTATGTCAAACCCAGGGAAGGAGCATTGGATAGTAGTGAAGCAAGTTTTAAAATATTTACGTGGCACTAGTGATTAGGGGTTGTGCTACCAGGGAAGACCAGGATTGGAAAGAATGTTGGACATTCGTGGTTTTGTTGATGCAGACTGAGCTGGAGATCTGGACCAAAGAAGATCTACAAGTGGGTATGTGTTTAGCCTATTTGGAGGCACAATCAGTTGGATGAGTAAAAGATAGTCTGTAGTGGCTCTTTCAACTACAGAGGCAGAATACATAGCGTCCACTCATGCAAGCAAGGAAGCAATTTGGTTGCAGAGATTGTGTTCAAGTATGGGGTTGGTACATCAAGCTATAAGGATAGACTATGATAGCCAAAGTGAAATTTTCTTGGTTAAGAACCCTGCTTACCATTCAAAGACAAAACACATTGATGTTCAATATAATTTTGTTAGAGATATGGTTGAGGCTAAAAGGGTGTTTTTGGTAAAGGTGGACACTTTGAAGAATGTTGCAGATGCATTGACGAAGTTTGTGAGAACTCAGAAGTTCTCTTGGTGTAGAGAAACAATGGGTGTTGAAGAATTGGCCTAATGACTAAGCTCTCCTGTGCCCCCCTATGGAAAGAAAACAACAAGTGGGAGAATGTTGGGTATGTGTTATATTATTTCCACGACTAGCTACACGCAATGTACATTGCGCCGGGCGTAGCATGGGGCTCACAAGGGGAGAGGTATCCCCCACTGTTGGGGTCCGGGGCAGCGCCCCGGCGAAAATTGTTTTGGTGTGCAGACCCACTCATAGGCGGACCGACCCATGTTTTGTGCATGAGTTTGCACATGGCTCTTTCAACTATAGTCTGTAGTCAATATTTGAGAAATTGACTAGAGCTAAGTGCAAAGCTCAGCCATTTTTCTCCTATTTCAACAACTATATGAGGGTCAAGGCCAAGCCCCGATAGATCTTTTTTTGCATGGCATGTGTCTTTTTTTGCGTGGTGTGTGTATTTTTTGCGTGGTGTGTTTCGTGTGATGAGTTTCTCAATTTTTTGTGCTTGATTATTTTGGTGCACTGCTTCAACACTACAATGTCAAAGTTAATTAATCTGTTCTATGAATCTGATAAGCTAGAAAGAGTGAAATCTTATAAGACATGGAGACGTATAATTGAAAGAACTCTTATTTTTAATGAATTATGGCATGACATTTGTGATGGAAACATTAAGTCAAATAAACCAACATATCCAGCTTCACTTGCAAAATGGGAAATAAAATATGCCAAGGCATTAGCTCTTATAAAAGCTTCAGTTAGTAATGAAATGTACATACACATTGAGAATTCCTCTGATGCATGGGCTGCTTTACATACATTCAAAGATCTCTTTGATACACAACCTGAATCAAATAAAGTTGATCTTCAATTAAAATTGCTTCAACAGAAAATAACTGAAGGTGGTGATGTCCTTGAGTACATTTCACAACTTAAAAACATTAACAAAGAAATCATTAATGCTAGTTTTCAAGCTGTTGATGAAAGCTTCTTAACTACAATTTTAATTGTTGGATTGTCATCATCATATACTCATTTTTTGGAAACTTTGCAAGTCACTCGCAAGTTAGAGAAGATCAAATTTTATGAAATGAGTGACATGTTAGCACAACATGATAAAAATTTCGGGAAGAAGAAGCAGATTGGGGAAGATGTCTTCTTCACCGAAGCCAGTTCAAGAAACTCCTCAACTGACAGTTCTAGAAATAGAGGAAGAGGTAATTTCAATCCAAATCAAGTAGCTCAAGGTCATGGTCGCAGTCAACACAGAGGAAACAATTCCAACAGAGGCTCCAATTCAGGCTGAACAAATTTTCAAGGCAGAGGCAACAATCAAAACAGAGGATATCATCAAGGCACAGGACAAAGTTCAGGAAGAGGAAAAACAAAAAAACAGAGGACAAAGTAGAGGCCGAGGACAGTCTCAAGGCAGAGGATAGTCTCAGGGAAGAGGCGCCGATTTGAGTCAATTTTTTTGCAGGCGATGTAACAGAGTTGGTCATTATGTAGCAGATTGTAGAACTTCTATTGAGAAACTTTCTAAGTTTCATCCAAACTCAACACAGTTTGCAAATGGCGAAGATGATCCTAATAGTTTCGAAAATGTCTTCACAAACACAGAAGCAATAGCTTTACAGGTTTCAAGATTTCTCCGTAGTGATTATGAAGTTGCATGGATTCTTGATACAGGCGCAACTCAACACATGAAATTTCAACGTGACTTCTTCTGGAGTTTCAATTAATGTCATCTGAATTCAATATATCTTGCTGACAAAACCAAACATACTCCTTCAGGCAAAGGTGTAGTTAAATTTTTTTTACCAGGCATCGGAGAAAGAATTATTTCTAATGTATGGTATGTCCCAACATTCAAGAAAAAATTGTTTTCCTTAGTCATGATTCGACAAGCAGGGCATACAAAGATTATGGAAGATGTCTTAGTTAAAATAAACTCAGTCAAACTAAACATGCAAACAATAATGACAAGTTATGAAGATGGAAAATTGTTAAGGATGAAAGGGACAATTATTCCAAGACATTCTGAATTTGTAGGCATAGCAAGTACAGATATCTCACCAATTTGATTATGGCATGTTAGATATGGCCATCTCGATTTTGAGAGTCTCTCTCAGTTACAAAAATAGGGCATGGTTAAAGGACTTCCAACTTTCAAACGGGAAAATGCAAAGTGTGAATCTTGCATTTTTGGAAAACAACATTGAGAGACTTTTCCTACAGGTTCATGGCATGCAAAAAGGCATTTGCAGTTGGTTCATAGTGATATTTGTGGACCCTTCCCAACTTCACTTGGAAGTTGTAGATATTTCTTACTCTTTATTGATGATTTTAGTAGGATGACATGGGTATATTTCTTGAAGCAAAAGTCAGAAGCATTTGAAAAGTTCAAAACTTTTCGTAAGCTTATTGAAAATGAAGTAAAGGAGAAGATTGGCACTCTTAGAATTGACAATGGTGGAGAATTCACTTCAAATGAATTCAAAATTTTTTGCATGGATCATGGCATAAAATGACATCTTACCAATGTCTACACTCCGCAGAAAAATGGGGTAGTAGAAAGAATGAATCGTACCTTGTTAGGAATGGCGCGATCTATGTTAACTTTCAAAAATTTAAGTCCTTCATATTGGGCTGAAGCAATTCATACTACTGTCTACCTGAGAAACAGATCTCCCACCGCCTCTTTAGATGAAATCACACCTTATGAAGCATGGTTTGGATTCAAACCTCGAATTAAGCATCTTAGAGTTTTCGAATCAGTCTGTTATGCCTTAGTTCCAAAGGAAAAATGAACTAAGCTTGATGCACAAAGCTTGAAGTGCACAATGATCGGGTATTTTGATGAAAAGAAAGGGTACCGAATTTTGTCGAATGGGAAATTTATTGTAAGCAGGGATGTGATTTTTGATGAAAATGAGAGTAAGAGTGCTAAAGAAGTTGAAAGTCTTCTTCAAAAGTTAGAAACAAAAACTGATAAAAGAAATGGAAATTTACAAAACCAAATTCACCAAGTTGGTATGAACTTGAATTTCCTTCATCTGACAATGATTCATCCAGTCTGTCTTCTTCATCAACACCATCTAGGTCTTCTAGCAGTTCATCCAACTCTCCTAGCAGCAACAATTCTTCTGACAATGACTCTCTGCCCCCAGAACCTGCGGTTGATTAACAGACATCAGTTTACATCAACCCTCTTTTTAATGATGATTATTTTTCACAAGCTCAAACCAGTGAACATCAATTTCCGAAATGGGCAGTTCAACTTTTGAAAGATGTGAGGCCTAATGAACAAAATAAAACAGGAACAAGGGGATCAAAACAAAATGAAGGAAATTTTTCTTTGATAGCAAATGATTTTACTGAACCTTCTTCTTATCAAGAGGCAGTAAAACATAAAGCATGGCAACAGGAAATGGTTGATGAATATCAAGCAGTTCAAGACAACAACACTTGGCAACTTGTTGATTGTCCTCAGCATGTTAAACCTATTGGATGTAAATGGGTTTATCGAATTAAGTACAAGCAAAATGGTGATATTGAAAAGTATAAAACAAGACTTTTTGCTAAAGGTTTTGCGCAGCAAGAAGGGATAGATTATGAGGAAACGTTTGCTCTTACAGCTAAATGGAACACCATTTGCCTCACACTTGCCTTAGCAGCTCAACAAGGATGGAAAGTTCACCAAATGGATGTAAAAAGTGCTTTTCTCAATGGAGATTTACAGGAAGAAGTGTACATGACACAACCACCAGGTTTTGAAATTAAGGGACAAGAACATAAAGTCTGGAAACTGATAAAGACTTTATATGGGTTAAAACAAGCTCCTCGAGCTTGGTATGCCAAAATGGATGAATACATTCGTAAAGTTGGTTTTCATCGTAGTGACTCTGATGATACCTTGTATGTATGCCAACAAGGTAAAAATCTGGTGATTTTGGTTATATAATTCGATGATTTGATCATCACAGGAAACAATGATGATCACATTGAACAGGTGAAAAAGGAGTTACATGCAGGTTTTAAGATGACAGATTTGGGACTACTTCACTACTATCTTGGTGTTGAAGTATTCCAACGTCCACATCAGATCTTCATTTCTCAGAGTAAGTATGCAGCAGTATTCTTCAGCGATTTGGAATGCAGGATTGCAAGCCTGTCCTTACCCCTATCGAACAAAACTTGAAACTTTGAAAATTTGAAGGGGGGGAAAAGGTGGATAGCACTACTTACAGACAGTAGATTGGAAACTTGACTTATTTAACAACCACTTGTCCTGATCTATCTTATGCAGTCAGTATTCTTTCACGTTTTATGCAGGAACCACTAGACAGCCACTAGAATGCAGTCAAAAGAGTTCTTCAATATATCCAAGGAACAAAATATTTTGGTCTTCTTTACAAAAAGACTAAAAATTTTGTACTTGGTGGATTTTTGGATGCCGACTTTGCTGGCAGTATTGATGACAAGGCATCAACCTCAGGTTACTTAATGAACATGGGGTCAGCTGCAGTTTCCTGGAGTTGCAAGAAGCAAGCTACAGTGGCCACTTGTTCAACAGAAGCAGAGTACATTTCAGCATGGGAAGCAACATGTGAGATTGTTTGGTTACGTCGTGTTTTACAGGACTTGGGAATTCCTCCAGTAGAAGCTACTTCGTTATTCATGACAATTAGTCAGTAATAAAGCTTGTCAAGAATCTAGTTTTTCATTCAAATACAAAGCGTGTGGGCACCAAGTATCATCATATCAGATCTCTCATTTCAAAGGACGTCATCAAGCCGATTTATTGTCCTTCAGAAGATCAGACCTCCGAGATTTTCACGAAACCTCTTGGCAAAATAAAATTTACTAAGTTCAGGGATGAACTTGGTATTTTTTTTTATGTATCTTTGGATCATAGGGGGGAATGTTAGATGATCCAAAAATAAAATATTATCATAGGCTATAAAGTTAGAATAAAATAATTATTAATTTGAGATATTAAATTAATAATTATTATTCTATAATATTTAATTATTTAAAGGAGACATTTAGAATTGGCATATTGTTGTAACAAGATATGACTCTCCAAATGTGTCGTATCTTAGGCTTTTTGTTAGCTAGTTATTTGGAATAGCATTTAATGTAAGTGGACACTTGTTATTTAATAAGTGATCCATAATTAGTGGTAGTTAGGACATTGAGCATATCAATAGCTCATTGCAAGAGTGTTTTTGTTGTTCGGATGTAAACTCTTGCATAATTCCAAATGTAATTGTTTTTCTGATTAATAATATTACGTGTCTGAGGACACTTCGACCATTACCAATTTCCATTAAAATCAGAGGATGAGGATAAAAAGGGTGATAATCGCAATAACCATTGCATACAAGCTCAAAGAACAAAGTTGAAGGAAATGATGGAAAGTAGTAAGTATGGAATATAATGGACATACTCATTCAATTTAAGTATCCAAAATGGTTTCCCTCTTATAACTCTAAGGCCTAAAAGGAGGTCCCACTAGATTACAATAAAAAACTAAACTCCTTGGTTAAGTGAGATAACAAGTTTAGAGTAAAAGTGAGTAAAACTTAAGTGTCACCTCTTAATCCATGTTATGATGACCAAAACATTAATTAAAAGAACATTATTGTAAGATGGTTTACGTACATGATGAATTATGACCCATCTTCCTCTGATAATAATATCAAATGGTGAGAGATTTTTGACAAATGAATATGGTGGAGGATCTTGGCATAATTTCATATATTGATCTGAATGGAAAGTGACATCTACCGACGGTATTCAACCACCCACGATATTTATCTTCGTATGGTGTTTTCAGTGTCATATATCCATTGTATGCATTCACCCATGGTATTTATCCACCCATGGTATTCATCCACACATGGAATTTACCCATGGTATTGTAAGTGGCATACACCCATGGTATTCATCCACCCATGGCATTTATCCACCCAAGGTAACTGCCCATGGTATTGTAACTAACATTTACCCATGGTATTCATTCACCTATGATATTTACCCACCCATGGAATTTACTTGTGGTATTGTAACTAAAAAATGTTATAAGTAATAATTTACATTTTTTAAAGGACATATTTGTAGGTTTTAACCCTCAACAGAAATTATCTACACACGAATCTTATAACAGAAAATAAACAATAGCGAGAGCATAAAAAATAAAACAGATAAACACAGAGATTTTCCCCTGGATCCCGAATTGGGATGACCAACTTGATTTTTCATTATATTCCTTTTAGTGTTACAACACACATATATATATACATGTCGAAGCATACATAAACCCTAACCCCGGATTAGAACATAACCGTAGTCTCTCGAATCGATCTACAAAATACCAGGGGTCGAAACCATCGCACTTCAAAACCATGTGCAAACTCATGCACAAAACATGGGTGGGTCTACATATGAGTGGGACCGCATACAAAAAGCCTCGCTAGGTGCTACCCTAGATACTCGGATGCGGGGGCTGCCGGGTGCGTGACCCACCTCGGCTGCGCCCGACGCTAACGTGACGTTCTTGGGGCTAGTCGTGGAAAGAATATAACACATACCCAACATTCTCCCACTCGTTGTTTTCTTTCCACAGGGGGCCACAGGAGAGCTTAGTCATTGGGCCAATTCTTCAACACCCATTGTTTCTCTACACCAAGAGAACTTCTGAGTGCTCACAGACTTTGTCAATGCATCTGCAACATTCTTCAAAGTGTCCACCTTTACCAACAACACACTTTTAGCCTCAAACATATCTCTAACAAAGTGATATTGAACATCAATGTGCTTTGTCTTTGAATGATACGCAGGGTTCTTAGCCAAGAAATTCCACTTTGGCTATCACAGTCTATCCTTATAGCTTGTTATACCAACCCCATACTTGAACACAATCTCTACAACCAAATTGCTTCCTTGCTTGCATGAGTGGCTACTATATATTCTGCCTCTGTAGTTGAAAGAGCCACTACAGACTGTCTTTTACTCATCCAACTGACTGCGCCTCCAAATAGGCTAAACACATACCCACTTGTAGATCTTCTTTGGTCTAGATCTCCAACCCAGTCTGCATCAACAAAACCACGAATGTCCAACATTCTTTCCAATCCTGGTCTTCCCTGGTAGCACAAGCCATAATCACTAGTGCCACGTAAATATCTGAAAACCCGCTTCACTACTGTCCAATGCTCCTTCCCGGGGTTTGACATAAACCTGCTCAATACTCCCACTGCATGTGCAATGTCTGGTCTAGTACAGACCATTGCATACATCAGGCTACCCACTGCACTTGCATATGGAACACTGGACATATCCTCCTCTTCTTCTTGTGTCTTGGGACACTGTTCAGCAGACAGCTTTGAACCTACAGGAATAGGAACACTCACCTGTTTACTATCCTACATATTGAACCTCTGCAATATAGTCTCGACATACTTCCTTTGGTTTAACCAGAGCTTCCTCTTTGCCCGATCTCTCTTAATTTCCATGCCCAAAATATAGTTTGCAGCACCAAGATCCTTCATGTCGAATTTAGAGAACAGTTGGGTCTTCAAATCTTGGATAATTTCTTTGTCATTTCCAATCAACAACATATCATCCACATACAAGACCAAATAAATAACACGGTCACCAATTAATTTAAAATAAACACAGTGATCCTCCTTGCTTCTGGTGAAGCCAAGTCCCCGCATATAGGTATCAAATTTCTGATACCACATCCTTGGTGACTGTTTTAACCCATACAGAGACTTCTTCAACCTGCATACCAGTTCTTTCTTACCCTTCACCATAAAGCCTTCAGGTTGCTTCATGTAGATCTCCTCTTCTAGATCCCCGCGAAGAAATGTTGTCTTCACATCCATCTGTTCTATCTCAAAATCAAATGCAGCAACAACATATAAAAGTAATCTAATAGAAGTAACTTTGGCAACAGGAGAAAAAATATCACCAAAATCAATTCCCGGCACCTGGGAATAACCTTTCGCTACCAACCGAGCTTTGTATTTCTCCACCTTGCCTTCTACATTCATCTTCTTCTTAAACACCCATTTGCTCCCAATGGGCTTCCTTCTAGCCGACAACTCCACCAAATCCCATGCATCATTTTTGTGCAAGGATGCCATTTCATCAACCATGGCCTCCTTCCATAGTTTTCCATCCTCTGAATCTACTGCCTCCCTGACAGTTCTGGGTTCATCATCAGTTATAGTTAAGGCAAAACCTGAACAGAAAGCAGATGGACTATACCTTTCGGGTTGCCTTCTTTCCCGAACTGATCTTCTCAAAGCTGGAGTTTGTGGCTCTTCATCTTCTGAGTCTTCTTCTGTTGTAGAGTCTGATTCATCCTCCTTTAGCTCAAACTCTATCTTCTCAGGTTCCCTTGGTAGGACTTCATGTTTAACAACATCTTTCACTTCTCTAAACACCACATCTCGACTGTACACAACCTTCCTTGTTTCTGGGTTCCAAAGCTTGTAACCCTTTAAACCATCCTTATACCCAATAAAGATGCACCTTTCAGATTTATTATCCAACTTGGTCCTTTTCTCCTTTGGGACATGTACATATGCGTCACATCCAAATACCCTTAGATGTGAAAGAGAGGGTTTCTTACCAGTCCATACCTCATGTGGAGTCTTATCCTCCAACACTGATGAAGGTGATCTGTTAACTAAGTAACATGCAGTCTCCACTGCCTCTACCCAAAATTCTTGTCCTAACTTGGTACCACTGAGCATGCTTCTTGCCTTTTCCATTAGTGTTATGTTCATTCTTTCTGCAACTCCTTTCACTGAGGTGTGTATGGAGTAGTCTTCTGCCGTGCTATACTACACTTCTTACAGAACTCTTCAAATTCCTTCTTACAGAACTCCCCACCATTATTTGTCCTCAGTGCCTTTATCTTCTTCTCTATCTGGTTTTCCACCAGACCCTTACATTCTTTAAATTTGTCAAAGATTTCAGATTTTTTCCTCAAGAAATATATCCATGTATTCCTTGAGAAGTCATCTATGAATGAAACATAGTACACAGACTTTCCCAGTGATGGAACTGACACAGGTCCAAACACATCACTGTGCACAAGTTCTAATATCTTGTTCGCCTTCTTAGCATCAGAAGGAAAACTCACCCGATTCTGCTTCCCATATACACAATGTTCACAGAAATCAAAATCCAAAGAGAAATTAGACATACCTTCTACCATACCATTTCTATGCAGTATCCAAAGGCCCTTCTCTCCAATATGTCCAAGCCTTTGATGCCATAGCATGGTCTTTTCTCCAGAGACAGCTAGGCTTTCCACTCCACTTTCAGGAACCACAGAAGTGTTACACCCATCAATAACAGTGCTACCTTGTAGCTTGTACAGAGTTCCAATCTAAACTTCATGCATTAATACCAGTGCTCCCCGAACCATCTTCTAGGCATATTTCTCGAACACTGTTTTTACACCTGCATCATCCATCTTGCTTACAGAAATCAGATTTCTGGCCAATGCAGGAATATGCAAAACACCAGGAAATGTTCTAATCCTTCCACCTTGCAGCTTCAGCTTGACCTTTCCACGTCCGACGATTCTAGCCTTCCTATCATCCCCTAGGAAGACATCACCACCATCATATTTCTCATACTCGCAGAACCACTCCTTATGGGGAGTGAAGTGAAAGGATGCACCTGAGTCAATCAACCATGACTCATGATCTACATGTGTATTTGAAGAAGAAGCCAAATACACACCCCCACCTTCATCCGAGGTGGTTTTTTCCTCTGCAGAAGGAGCTTCATCAGATCCCTTTCCTTTCTCAGGAGCTTTAGATCTGCATTCCTTTTTGTAGTGTCCTTCCTTTCCGCATTTCCAGCACACCTTTACAAACTTTCCAGGAGATTTAGATCTCCCTCTAGATTTAGATCTCCCACTCGAAACCTTATTCTTATTTCTGTTCTGGGACCTTCCTCGTACAGATAAGGCATCTCCATTCTGACCCTCCATATTTCTCCGTCTCATTTCCTCCGACAGCAAGGCTGAGACAATGTCATCAAATTCAAGGTAGTTGTATTGCTACCTATTGCAATAACCAGACTGTCCCATGAATCTGGTAGAGAAAACAACAAGCTGATGCACTTATCTTCATCTGAGATTTTAATATCAACAGATGACAGCTGACTTACCACAGTATTGAAGGCGTTCAGATGCTCTGTCACCGAGTCTCCATCCTTCATCCTCAGGTTATACAGCTTTTTCCGCAGGAACAACTTATTCACTAGAGACTTAGATTGGTACAAAGTCCCAAGTTTTTCCCACAAATTATTCGCCGTAGCTTCCCCAGATACATTCAACAATACTAAATCTGAGACACACAACCGTATTGTGCTCTTAGCCTTCCGATCCAGTTTCTTCCAGTCTTCATCTGACATTGTCGTTGGTTTAGTACCTAGATCTACCGCGATCCACTGATCTTTATCCACCAGCAGATCCTCCATCTTGAGTTTCCACAACTCAAAACTCTGACCATTAAATTTCTCGATCTCTATCTTTCCGCCGCTCGCCATCTTCTTTCACCGCAAGAATCGATCTCGCAGATCTCCCACTGAACAGGGTCTACCACAGGCCCGAGCAAAAAACCCTCAACAACAAAGGCGTCCCCTTGAAGCCGAAACACCTCTGATACCAAATGTAGGTTTTAACCCTGAACAGAAATTATCTACACACGAATCTTATAACAGAAAATAAACAATAGCGAGAGCATAAAACATAAAACAGATAAACACAGAGATTTTCCCCTGGATCCCAAATTGGGACAACCAACTTGATTTTTCATTATATTCCTTTTAGTGTTACAACACATATATATACATGCCGAAGCATACATAAACCCCAATCCATTAACCCTGGATTAGAACATAACCGTAGTTCCCTTGACCGGATCTACAAAATACCAGGGGTTGAAAACCATCGTACCCCAAAACCATGTGCAAACTCATGCACAAAACATGGGTGGGTCCGCATATGAGTGAGACCGCATACCAAAAACAATTTCGCTGGGGCGCTGCCCTAGACCCCGACAGGGGGGGCTGCCGCCCCTGCTGTGACGCCCCTGTTGCACCCAGCGTAATGTACAGCGTGTGGCGCTAGTCGTGGAAAGAATATAACACATACCCAACAATATTTTCTACCACAATGTAGCTTTTACATTTATTTTTGTTTTAATAAAAAGTTTCTTTGTGATTTTCTTTACTGTGTGTTCTCATATTTTCTTTTTGCATTTCAATTTTTTATATCTTAGGGGCCTCCCCCCAAGATCTAGATCAATGGTATCAGAGCTAGGTTATGACTCCATGGGAATGAGGGTTTGAAGCATATTTCAGTTTCAAAGTTTTTCAACAATATTCAATAAAATTCATACAAGTTCTATGACCTACACATAACATTTTAGAAGGTGCGAAATATCTCATTTTAAAGTATTTTTTGTTATCTAAAATGGTTTTTTTATGAAATTTAATTTCATTTCCTGGTTTGAGAGATATGAGCGATTGAAGTTACAGATGTTTGAGAGGTATGAGCAATTGAAGTTACACATGTCTAGAATGTTATGCGGCTACACATACCATGAGTTTCCAGAATAATTTTCTCACTCCATATGTCATCAAATTTCAAGTGTATTATATCAATAGAAATATCTCTTCAATACCCCAAATGGGTCTTTGATGAAATTTTCTTTCATCACTTGTAGCAGAAGTTATCAATGATGTTACAAAAAGAGGTCTATAACATGAAAGAAACCTTTACAACATCTCATTGGATAGGAGAATCTACCAAAAAAGCCACCATCCTTTTACCAACAAGAATGAAGAAGCATAGTTATGGGTCACCCATAAACCTAAGGATATGGGTCAACCACAAAAAATCCTTGTCATCGAAGTCCATTTTCTAGGCCGCACATTGTTAGTATCAAAGTTTGTCACAATCATTATAGGGTATGTCTACCCTCGGATCTTCTTTTTTCATGGTTACAGGTCATCCACAAATCCACACTTCATCGAACTCCATTTTCTAGGCCACACACAATCAATATCATAATTGTTCAAAAGCATTATAGGGTATCTCTATCCTCGTATCTTTGTTCATCACAGTAATGGGTTAACCACACAAAAACCTTCTCTTCAGTGGCTTTTCGTATTCATCAAAATCTTCCCATTAGTGGGGACCATTATTTCTTAATGGGGGAGGAATGATTCGAATGGAAAGTGGCATCCACCCATGGTATTTATCCACCCATGGTATTCATCCACACATGGAATTTACCATGATATTGTAAGTGGCATCCAACCATGGTATTCATCCACCCATGGTATTTATCCACCCATGGTAAGTACCCATGGTATTGTAAGTGACATCTACCCACGGTATTTACCCATCATTGGAATTTACTCCTGGTATTGTAACTAAAAAATGATATAAGTAATAAGTCACATTTTGTAAAGGGATAATTGTCCACCACAATGTAGCTTTTACAGTTTTTCTCTATTTTAATAAAAAAATGCTTTGTGTTTTTGTTTATTGTGTGTTCTCGTATTTTCTTCTGGCATTTCAATTTTTTAGATCTTGGGGGCCTTCCCCCAAGATCTGAATCATGTACTAAACAATGTAGGGCTACTGGTTGGCTATCTATCCAAAGAAGGATAAAAATATCCTCTTATGGGACAAGCCTCATTTTGAGGATAAAAATATCCTCTTATGGGACAAGCCTCATTTTGATCGGCAAGAATAGCTTTTCTCTTTTTTCATCCTTTTTTTTAGGAGTCAACCTTATCAGTTTAGTATAAGAAGCATGATTTTCTCTATAGTTATTAATGAAAATTTTTCTAGTGGTCATTTTTTTACTTTCAACTTTCCTTGCTAGACTAAAAGCACACTTTAGAGATTTAAGTTCAAAGAGTCACACCTCATATTGGATTATTTCCTTTAAAGTTCCCATAAATAGGTATAACAAATTATCCTTTGAAATATTCTTTACTCATGAGGCTCAGCTTTTGGAATTGTTGAATGTGCTATATAACTAGTCCTTTTTGTCGAAAATTTACCAATTGTATAAAAAATGTGTCTTTTAATATCCCTACAATGTGTTATCAATTCCTTTGTAAAATTGGATAAGATATAATAGAATCCTCTTTCCTTTCACAAAGCCATTGATACCATACATATTGGTCTTGTTCTAAAATCATGGTTGAACTATTTACCTTTTGTAAGGATGCCACTTGGTATTGATCAAAGTATTGCTCCATCTGAAATATCCATGTTACATGATCAATACCATCAAAATTCCTCATATCTATTTTTAGAATGTAGTAGTTCCTCGTTGCTCACATGAAGCCATGATAATGTGGATCGTAAATTGAAAATTTATAATTATGGTTCTATGATTCAATATAATTCCTCATATCTATTTTTAGAATTTAGTTGTTCCTAGTGTCTTGTTCTAAAATCACGGTTGAAATATTTACCTTTTGTAAGGATGCCACTTGGTATTGATCAAATTATTGCTCCATCTGAAATATCCATGTTACATGATCAATACCATCAAAATTCCTCATATCTATTTTTAGAATGTAGTAGTTCCTCGTTGTTCACATGAAGCCATGATAATGTGGATCGTAAATTGAAAATTTATAATTATGGTTCTATGATTCAATATAATTCCTCATATCTATTTTTAGAGTGTAGTTATTCCTAGTTACTCACATGAAACCATGATAATGTGGATATTAAATTGAAAATTTATGATTATGGTTCTATGATTCAATATTTTTTCTCTACAATTGTGATAATGCACTCCTCTCAACTATGTTCATGATTTCTTCTTTGGATCTCCACATCCATTGTAAGGATATTTTGTTAGAATAATTGAATCAACGTTACAATATTAATCAATTAACATCATCCCATCATCATAAGATAATACCGGATTGTACGTCGAAATCCTTGTAGGTAAAAAGCCATATATTTTTTTTCTTCAGTTTTTTTTACATAGATTTACAAAAACCAACTCCCAAAATGTGCAACCATTTCACTCTTATTATTTTAAGTATTCATGTTTCCTATTAAATTTACTACTCATGATATCATGTTAATTTGTGACATTGGTAAAGGAAGTCATGTTTCATTTCCTAATTGTCTCATGCAATACCTAGGAGGTGATATTATGACACATAGATCCTTTAAGTGATCATCTTGATTAGTTCTCACAATAACTATGTGAAAACTTTATTGAATAAGTTATTTTCCATTTGATGCTCTTCCACCCAAATAATTTTAAGTTAGTAAACCTTTCAAATAAGAATAAAAAATATAAGTGCACAAAAGTTCCTATTTTATTTAACATACACTAATGAATTTAAAAATTGATATAATCCAATTTAATATGTTCTATGAAGAGTGAAAAAGAAAATTTTAACTTTTAAAATTTGATTTTAATATTAAATTAAAAAGATAAAAGAAGTAGTTCTGTCAAAAAAATAATGAAAGCTAAAATATAAAACTATTATACTTATTTACTTTAAAAAAAAATACCGCAAACATAATGAAAACAAAATTAATTAAATAATAATAATAATAGTAAATATTAAAATAGAATCCCACATGAAATTCACAATAAAAGTAAAAATCATTAATATAAGGAAAATTTTAATTTGAAAAAGAAAAGCTTAAAAACACTCAAAGTTTTTAATCAAAATTAGACAAACCTAAAAATTATACACAAACACAATAAAAACAAGATTAATTAAGAAATAATAATGAAAGTAAATATTAAAGTAAAATCTCACATGACATTCACAATTAAAGTAGATGTATGATTGATAACACTTACCAAACTGGAAAAAAACTCACAAAATTTTAGTATAAATGTTTGATTGGTACCCAAAATAAACATGTCATTTTTAAATTAAGATTTTAGTGAAGAAAGTTAAAATTTGATTTTCCTAAAATTTATAATTAAATATAATTTTAAAATAAAAATTCGTTTAAAAATATGAAAATATCATTTTAAAATAGTATTTAAAAATAAAAATAAAAATATTTAATTAATAAATTGATTTTTTAAATTTGCTAATCCAAAATTTGAGACTGAAATATAAGGAGGTGAAACTAAACAAATTTGTGAAAAGGGAAAATAAAAAATTGTTAGTAGTGTTGTTAAATTATTCATATTCAAATAATGTAGAAGATGTAATTCTTATTTGTTATGTGATGTACTTAGCTTGTTATGATTATTGGTTATGATGAAATATACTATTTTATGGAAAACATTTAAATACAAAATTGTTGTGGGTAGTGAGGTTAAAACATTCGTGTAGATGTAATTCTTATTTGTTATGTGTTTTACTTAGTTTGTTATGATTATTGGTTATGATGAAATATATTAGTTTTTATGGAAAACACTCTATTTCTAGTGTATAGGGTAGAAGATTGTAATTGGATGTGAGAGATTTTCTTAAAAAAATCTCTTGATTAAGTCAAAAAAAATCAACTAATTAATTGTGTAATTAAAATAATTTTTTATTTATTTTAAGATAGCAACATTATTTTAATTAATAAATTATAAGTATATATTTCTATTTATTTGTTTTTAAATTGAGACATAAACAAACTTTCCAAACTTTTTTGGAAGTGTAGTTTTGCTCGATTTGAATTACCAGATACTAATAGAATAATTACCACATATTCTCTTTATTGACTTTGAACTGAGGACATAGGAAACAACTCTACCAAATTCATAATTTTATACTATATTAAATATTATCGTATGAATATATATGAAATCTACTTAAAATTAGGTTATTTATACAATCTGATCAATCTCTGAGTTTTTACTTATAAAATTTAAGAAATATATGAAAACAGCATGGAATAAACAAACTAATGCAATCATGGCATTTAATTCTACGCAAAATGAATACATACTGTTCTTGGTGATAGAAGTTTGCTAGCCATTCGCTGTTACGACAGTATAGTAAAGATATTCAACGTGGCGGAAAGAGACATGCAATTGTACCCTTCTAACCAGTACACGCAACTTGATAAAAAAAAGAGGGGAGGAAGCACTATAAATCACTTTCACGTTTCGTTATCACATGCGCGATTAATGGAAAAATTTGAAAAGCTGGTAAGGCAACATTTGAAAGAGCCAAGGTACCACAGCGTTTCAGATTTGCAAGAGCTAAGGTACCACGGGGTTTCAGATTTGGGTGCCAGTTTTTTCTCACTTTTTGTGGCTCAGTTTTGTTTCATGTGCAAATTTTGTACTTTCTGAAAGAACTTTTGCATCTTGCAGTATGGAAATTTGGGAGCATACACTAGTATGAAGATGCTGAGTCAACTTGTTCAATGGATTAAGCCACTACCTCTCCCACATCTTTTTCTGATGATGGCGATCGATCTGGAAGAGATGCAGGACCTGCAATTTTCAATACTGGGCCAGTACAAGCTCCCATGTGACACACCAACATTTTGTCTAAAATATTAATTGTGAAAAGTCTATTTGATGGACGAACCCTTCATATTTTTTGTTTAAGTGCTTTCTGAAACATGCAATGTGTTAACCCAAAACTAGGGTTTCTGCACCTTTTAACAGTATTGGTTATTGGTTTTCAGGACATATTCACTATACTGTAATTGTTATTATATTTTAACACTCTATCAATTCATTTTAGCGAGATATGATCTTTTAACTGTTATTAAAAAACTCAAATTTGTTAAATGAATTTAATATATATATATATCATTTTTATTATTTTCAGTTTTTAAGATGTAAATGTTGAAGAGGAGGATGCAGATGAAAACTATGTTGCAGTTTCTTCTATACTAAGCTTTAGAAAGAGACTCTCCACACAATCACAGTCCATCCTGTGCTTCAGAGAGCAACAAACACAATATCAAGCAAGCCAGTAGCTGTTTCAGAACTCAATATTCATAAAATTCACAAAATTCTATCTGAAATTTGCTTAATATCTTCTACATACTGAAATACTTGAAATATCAAGCATCACAAACCAAGAAGCTAAATGCAATCATAATCTAATTGAATGTATACTATTGCCATGAGTTTCTTTATAACAGTGATTGAACTGCAACACATAAACCTAATCAAGATTCAATAAAATTAATCAAGATTCAACATGGAGCAGAGAGACTAACCTGTAACAAAACTAATCAAGATTCTAACACTGAGCAGGAGATTAACTGTAACAAAACTAATCAAGATTCAACATTGAGCAGATAGACTAACCTGTAGCAACGAGTGTAAGGAGAAATGATATGTTTATGCAGCAGCCGAGTCTCAGTTTGCGCTGATATGATTCGTTCACTGGTCGCCCCGAGTGGTGGCAGCAAACCACTGGGAATGCTGTGCAATGTGGCTGACATATCTTCTCTGTGCATCAATATACTCCGCAGAAAACCCATTGATTGACTGTGGAGAAATGAATCCACTGCCAGTATCACGGGAAGGAGGCAGTTAGGATTTCGAGAGTGCAGCTGGTCATGTGAATGGAGGAGGAGGATGGAGAGATCATGGAGAAAAGAAGAACAATAATAAGAATATTACATGGGTTCGAGTGTTACAATTTGTCGCCAAGACAGTGATGATCAGATTCTGAGTCTCGTGTGAGATGATTCATGATATTGGTGCTCCCTCCATTATTACAGGATTGTTTTCTTAGTCCACGAATGCCCAATTGAGGGCTCCTTCATAAACGGACTGCTGATTTGATTGGAATATGCTTAACAGGCGTAAGTTTGATTTATTTCCATTAATGCAAAGCAAACTATGAACGATGAGGCAACGCATTATTTCCATTAGGGCAAAGCCATGAACGATGGGCAAAGCACTGAGTGCATGATAAGATGGTTTGGCTGACGGAGGGATGACAAGATTGGGAGCATTCCAACGTTTTCAATTGAGAGTGGCAATGTGTCAAATCAACCCACTATCCTTTCCTGTTCATCTTCACCTTTGTTTGTCGAATTTTGGTTTATGGTCAAATGCACGAAGGATACTGATCACATGAGGGATTGTCCACATATCCAAATATCGGAAGTCATAGGTACACTCGACTCTGTTTATGATGGTATGGGTTGCGTTTATGAGAAGTTACCAAGGAAATTGGGAATCAATATCCATGTTGGTATGTAGGTATATTCAACTTTGTTTATGATTGTATTAGTGAGGTATGTTAGGTTGCAAATATTTGTTATAGCATATTTTTAAGTGTATATGGCATTTCTTTTAATTCCATAAGAATGAGGAGATATGAAATATTTTGTCAAGATACCCAACCAAACTACAAGGATGGTCCATTTTGATATCTTATTTTTCAAGGCATTTTGACTCCAATTACCTAGCTCAAAAGGGAGCATAGAATATAAAGTTGGAAAACTTATGTCGAGACCTTCCCAATGATATACAACATGCCTTATAACTCCTCATAGTTGAGGAGAAATGTTTTTTCGAATATCACTATACATTTTATTATTTATCCTAGCTAGTGGACAAGTCGCCCCACGCTAAACCTCAAACCATTGTGCCACCACTCTTATAAGAAACATGAGTCTTGACGGGTTTTATACTGAGACGGGTCACTCGCATAGAACCCGCTATTTCTACCCGTACTCGCCAAAACCAACATAAAACCTGGCTACCTGCATTGAACCTGTGAAGGGAATTTTTTCCGAGTCTTATACATGTCGTTCCCGAGTCTTATACGGGTCGCCGAGTCAATAGCCAGACAAGTCTTATATGAGTTCGAGTTGTGCAACATTGCCTCAAACACACTATATATAGGTGTTGAGGAGGAGACATTTAGGCCATAGTGTTAGTGCAAGTTTGGGTTTGTTATAGGGTAGTGAAGGAGAAATTCTAAGCTTCATACCTCATGAACCAAGTGAAAATAAGTGTGGCCAATTTAGAGGAATCTCCGTGGGATATATTTTATGGGATGTAAAATGATTTTTGGCATAATTTCTATGAAAGGAATTTTTGTTCTATCGAGGCTTGTTAAGGCAAATTTTATACCTGTCAAGGATGAGTTCTAGTACAACTGAAGGAGGTTGAAATCCATCCTTTTTGAGCCCGAGCTCTTGTACAACTGAAGAAGGCCAACTTATATCCTTATCGGGGCTGAGTTCTGGTACAACTAAAGGAGGTCGAGTTCTGTTCCTCTTAACGGCTGAGTTCTAGTGTTTGATAGTTGTGTCCTGGTGTTTTGAAGGTCAAGGTCACGCCTGATTTGAAGGAAAAGTCTTGGTGTTTTGAAGGCCAAGTTTATTTGAAGTCCAAGTCAAGGATGCTTGGGAGTGAGAGCAGAAGAGGGAAGTGGGAGATGGGAGTGAGATTTTCAAAAGCTCCCGAGTTGGGAACATATTTTTATATAATATATATTTTTATATAATTTGATTCATATATGTCAAAAAAATCATGTAGAATGATGAATTAGATATAAAAATCATAAGAATATAGATTAAACCATATAACATCAATCATTTAGAAGTTATAATCTTCATCGACCACATGTCCACAAGTTACAAGTTTTCATTTATATAGTATGTAAGGGTGCAAAAAACCAAAATAACATCGAGTGCAATCCATATCTGAACCAAAAATACATCAAAAAATGGACTCTAGATGGCCTCTAGCATCCAAGAAATTCATGCTACAAAAAATACCTACATATCATGAAAATCATTGCCTATCTTGGGATCTTTGTCATTAATATCACCCTATAAGCAACATAAGATAGAAAAAACATAGCATGTCAAGTCACGATTTTTCTTGAGTGATGGGTACATTTTTAGTATGACCATGATAGAGGAGTTCAACAACCAAATGTCACTACCATCAAGGTACATAGAGGCCTTGGTGCTCTTGATTAAATATGAGTTCAATTCCCTAGTACATGGCAAAATATAATGGAAAGATTGCAATCCCCCCAATCTTGAAATCCTGAAAAACTGGTAAATTTGTTTCATTTTGAGTGAGATATAAAATTCTATTTTCTCCATATGAAATCCAATGGGGTTGGAACCACTCTCAAACATCCCGAGTCATTTCATGGTAATGTTACAAATTTAAGTAAAAGGATGAAAATGAAAGACAAAGGAGAATGTCACTTGTAAACATTACCATGAATTGAATATCAATACTTGGGCCATAGGCTTGAATATTAAGTCTCACCACTCAAAATATATTGTTTCTTTGAAAAAAATTGTGTTTGGAACATCTTTTTGATTTTTTTTTTGTGAAAAAGGTATATATATATATATATATATATATGGCAAGAGCGCTTTCAGGAGCACATTTCTAGGTTTCTCCCACTTGGATCATGCTTTAGGAATGGATTCAGGGGGGGATACTCCCCTAAAACCTTGGTCCAAGTTCTGGTGTTGAGGGCCAAGTTCTAGTCTTTGATAGTTGAGTCCTGGTATTTTGAAGGCTAAATTCAAGCCTAATTCGAAGGTCAATTCCTGGTTTTTTGAAGGCCAATATTAAGTCTAATTTGAATTCCAAGTTTTGGTGTTTTGAAGGTTGAGTTGAGGTTTGGTTTGAAGCCTAAGTTTTGGTGTTCTAGTTGCTGGCTATGGGAGAGGCTAACAAAAAATTTGTGAAGGATAGAGGAGTAGTTTCCGAGAGGGAAAACCTTCGTTTACTAAGGCTAAATACGGATGCTTGAATAAGTGAACAAGTTGTAAGTTGGAGATTGCAGAGAATTAGTTTCCCCACCTTCTTGATAGGTTGGAGCCTGCAATTGTTTGTAAGTTGATGCTTATAGAGTATTTTTTCCTTACAAGTGGTTGTAATAAATTCAAGAAAATTTTCAAGTGTTTCTTCTTTAATTTTAATTTGCACTTTAATTTCTATGTTCATACATTATGGGTGATTGATTATGTGATGTGAATTTAGTTTCAAGATTAACCAAATGAAAAATTGAACTAAAAGCAACAAAATACTAGTTAGCTCCCCTCTTAGTGTTTCCATCCATTTATGATTGTATGAATTGTGCTTATGAGAAGTTACAAAGGAAATTAGGGAATCAATACCCATGTTGCTATGTTATATGATTTGTGTTTATGAGAAATTACAAAGGAAATTAGGGAATTAATATCCTTGTTGTTATGTAGTATTTAATATTGTGGTTTACAATATATAGATCAATTTTGAAGTAATTAGAATACTGTGATTTATATGACATGAACAATGACATTAAATATTGTGTAACAAAATTGATATTTGCTAATAGGAAACTATGCATTGCATTATGATGGAAAAAGTTGAGTTCATGGGAAGTTACTTTGGAAATCATTAAACTATGGCTTAGGTATTCATCCAAGATATTGTTGAAGTATGAAAGTATTCATTTAAAGGCCTTTTAAAATATGGGTGAGGAATTATTGAAGTATAGGGCTATTTGTTGTATTCCACTGTTGAAATTTCAAAAAGTTTGGTTTAGTTTTTACAATTTTGCAAATTATAATTTTTTTTTTTTTTTAATAAGCCGAATGGATAACTTTTCATACAAACAAGTGCTACTATTTCACCAAGTAAAACAATAATCTCATAAATTCCACATGGGCATTGCTCCTACTATTTCACCAAGTAAAACAACAACTTCATAAATGCTACATGGGCATTTCTCCTACTATTTCACCAAGTAAAACAACAGTTTCATACATGCCACATGGGCCACCTTAACAACATGCCTCCAGAGACTTGAACCATTATAACTGGAGACACCAAATGTGTGCCATGCCACTCAAGCTAAGCTCCTTGGATTTTGAAAATTAATTCAAATTAAGTTAATTTCATAATTTTCATATATATATATATATATATAACAAAGGATTAAATATTCTTTTTGAAATTTAGCTTGAGTGGATGGAAGAACAAATTCTACTCTTCACTAATCAAGCAACCAATCAAAAAGATACATTTTACTTTTACAAGTACATAAATTAACACATAAAAAGAATTGTCTCCCATTACAAAGGTATTCCTTTTGAAATTTAGCTTGAGTGGATGGAAGAAAAAATTGCACTCCCAACCACTTTAAGAAATCAATCAAAAAGATACATTTTACTTTGAAAAGTACATACATTAAAACAATAAAGAGAATTACCTCAAAACATTATTTTGAATTTAGCTTGAGTGGATGGAAGAAAAAATTGTAGTCCCACCACTTTAAGAAATAAAAAAGATACATTTTACTTTGAAAAATACATAAATAAAAACAATAAAAAAAATTACCTCACAATATTATATTAAATATAAATTATCCTACATTTTTAAGAAAAAATTATATTAAGACTATTAGAAAAATGATCACGTAATTATATATATATATATATATATATATATATATATATATATATATATATTATCACACTTCTTAATATATTGGGAATTAAGAATACTTATATATACTTCAAAAGAATTATATATTATATAAATATATAATTATTTTTCTAATTTAATTTAATTTAATTTAGTTATTTAATTAAAAATCATTATTATTAATTTAATATTAATAATATATTTTCTTAAATATACCTTTTATTTAAAAATTATTGATATTGATTTGATATCATTAATTACTTTTTAAAAATTTATAATCTTAAAATATTATTTTATGAATTTGTTTTAAAGTTTAGACTAGAAACATTGATGTGATATCATCAATATGTTTCCTCAAACATATAATTTTTAAGAATTATAGTTATTGATTTTATATCATCACAATTTAAAATTTAAAAATAAAAAATATATATAAATAAATTCAAACTAAAATTATTAAATTATTTTTACTAATCTTTATCTCAAGTCGCTACTTGTTTCAAACATTAAAGGCAAATCTCAATATGAAAAATCACTTCCTAATTTTGTTAATCATGTCACAAATTCAAATTAAAAATATTTTAATTCGTTTACTTCACACACGTACACTTCTAATTTACCATTCTAACCACTTTGAAGTAAATATAATTACATTTCTCAAAATATAAATAACGCTTAAATAACACTTAACCAAGTATACACGTTTTCGAGTAGTACATGACAGTTTTTGAGTAGTTGATATATGTTTTTATTAATCTCTATATACAAGTGTATACACCAAGTAAGTTTGTTTTGTTTTGTTTTTGGTTTTTTTTTTTTTTTAATTACTTTTACGATTATATAAAAACAAAAAAACTCAATATTACATAGGTTTTCCATATTGTATTTTGAGAATTTTAATTCATAGATGGGGGATTTGGAATCTCTACTCATTTTAGTTAGACTAGAAATGTAGACGTAAAAATGGATACTGTGGAGATTCCGAATCTCCCATCTCAAAACTCACACCACAAAAACCTTCAAATTATCAATTTTAATTCTCCTCAAATTATTAATACTAGTTGATTTACATATTTTTATACAACTTTGGATACAAAATTTACAATATTGAACTCCAACATGACCACAAAATTCACGAGACTAAATATTGAACCAAGATAGGTGCATAAACTACTAAAACTTAAGTACATAATAAATTCAAAAGTCTTTCTAATTGGGCGGAACCAAAACGCAAAGAAAATATAATTGGAAAGTCAACCAACAAGAAGTTTAACCATAATTTGAAGGAGAAACTGTTGTTGGTACCCTCGCACTTGAACCTGGAGGATCTAGGGAATATACGTTGTAAGACTCACATGCAATGTGCCCCTCCACATGAGAAAGGCGAGAATCAATCTTTTCCAATAAAAAGCATTGGTTCCTAAGCATTCATTTTATGTCCTCCAGGGTGGTGAAGACGTTATACCACTCCATTTTCTTGTCTTTCAGGACCAGACCCAACAATGTTTTCATTCACTATAAGTACACAACCATCGAGTTCAAATATTCCTTCTTCTTATCACTAATGTGCACATGTGCACAGGATCAGGAACCCAAGTAACATATCCTCTAGGATTTATGAGTCTAAGTGGGACTATCTCTCAACCCTAGCTTGAGTCTCCAATTTGTGTATTCCCTTCCTTGTTTCTGGCGAAACTGCATTTAATTAAGTGGAATCCGAGCCTTGAATGAAAATCCTTGATCCTCTCTACCCCTGCATACTACTACCCCCTTCCCCCTTCATACAATGCATTCGCTGATGTGGAAACATGAAAAAGATTTAGAGAGCATTGTTGGAGTAGCTACTATGTACACCTCTTCCTAAAAAAAGAATGATATAAACACAAAAACTTCCACCATAGAACCATAGCTACAACCCACTATATCACCCCTAAAGCTCGTGACATAGACTTTGTTGTCAAAAGAAGCACCAGAGTGTTGACGAGAAGTCACAACAACCTCTACAGATGACTCATTCCCCAACACCATTAAATAGATACATTAGACTTGCACAAAACATAATAAAAATGGCACATAAGACTCTCAGACACCCAATAAAACCAACCCACAGGAATCCTTTAGCCCACACCATATAGTTCACACCACCACATACAATATTATTTACGTAAAGGTGTACCAAATTAAATTTTATTACAATTTAATTTATCTAACTCATTCATGATAAAATTTAAGACATTAGAATTTTAAATGTAAATTATATTATTGAAATGAATAAATTATTTAAAAATTAAATTTATTTAATAGTTTTAAAAATGGTTTTAACTAAACCATTTTTTGAAATCTCTATAATATTCAATTAAAAAAATTAATTAATTAAAATAGTTTTTCTTCCTATTTTCTAAATGAAATTCACATTATTTGTCAAATCATTCTTGAAATTACAATGATAATAATAACTTATAACCCAACATAATAATATGTATATTTATACCATTCATGAATTTTAATTAAAATTTAATGATTTAAAAATAAAATCATTTTAATTAAACTACTTTTCCTTCTTTTCTAAATGTTACTTCACATCATTTGTTAAACCATTCTTGAAATTGCATTGATGATAATAACTTATAACCCCATTCTTGAAATTGCAATGATGATAATAACTTATAACCCATTATAATAATATTTATATGGGATACAAATTATGAATTTTAATTATATATAATTACAGTAAATTTCTATTTAATGTACTTGAAAATTGATAATATTACTATATATATATATATATATATATATATATATATATATATATATAATTAAAGTTTATTAATTTTTTTTATATTAATTAAATTAAATAAATTTGGATAATTTATTTTTATATTTTATAATTAATTATATATATATATATATATATATTATTTTTTGTTTTCAAAATTATAAAGGGGATAAATGATATAATTATTTGTTATATGAATAAAAAGTTAAAAATATCAAATTTACACGTTAACATAGTTTTTTATTTTTAAATCATAAATATGATAAATGATATAATTATTTGTTCAGATTTGAACCCTTTCGAAATTAATTAATTATATATATATATATATATATATATATATATAAAAGTTGTATTTCATCTTAATCTAATACATTAATATTACTCTTTAAGTAATATAATTAGGCTGATAGGCTTTCTCTTTTGAATCAACTCATTTTTTTTTGTCAACCAATTTATTTTTGTAAAGACACATGTTCCTGTCTAATTCTAAAAGGAAAAAATATTCAAATAAATCCTGTCTTGTGACAATTACCATTTTTGTCTGCGTGTTCCTGTTTGACACATTTCACACATTTCCCTAAATGAATAGGTTATCTAGCACTAGGGTTATCTAGCAGTAGTAAGTTCACACATTTCCCTAAATCTTTAGGAATTTCCCCTTTCCTCTATAGAAAGTAGCCCTAAACTTCTAAGTTGCCCAATTTGAGCTGGGAGGTTTCCATGTAAACGGTTACCTCCCATATGAGTATAAATATTTTAATGGGCAGTTTCTAGCTCAATATAGGTGGTCAAACAACCTTTATATGATTTTTGAGCTCTATGATGGAGGAGATCTCCAGGGCTTCCTCGAAAGAACTGGAATTTTTTCAGAAAGAGAAGCCGCTACTTAAGAGCAGTAATAGCAAGATAATGGATGCGAATAAGGTTGTGTTCGATATTATGAACCATACTGTCTTCAACTTTTGTGATGCTGAGATAGAAATATTCTTACTCAAACTGATTAATACATTTAACATCAATGCCCCAATGTTGCTCCACGTTTTCGAGAAGCCTTGGCGGGAACGGACTAATCCGGGAAGCAAATATGCAATGTATACCAATACCACAACTCTTCCACTGTCAATCATCATTTGATTCTCCATAAAATAGACCATTAACTACTCTTTATTTTTGTTTTTGGCGCATCACTGAGTCATACTGGAGCGATCGTTAATGGTACTAACCAGTTGGATAGTAAAAGCATTCAGAATGAGAAATTTTGCAAAGTTTGGCAAGTCCATATAGGTTTATTCTGAATAGGAAGTTTGTTAGGTCTGTCAAATAGAGATCAGTTAAGCATTTGGATACAGGTCAACCAAATGCTCATAGGGTCAGTTCTTATTTTTTTCACTTCAGAAGTATCATGTTTATTTTTTATATAGTTCTTCAAGAAGGCCATAATAGCCAGATCTAAGGTCAAGAAAATTAATGTTTATTTTTATGAAAAGCACAGTCAAAATCATCAGTTGAAGCCTCAGTAGGACTGAGAAGAATGTATCTCATTTTGTATACTATCAAAATATAAGTAACTAGTAAATTTACAGAATAAAGAACTCTCCAAGAGGAGATACATTACAGCATGAAATGAAAAAAGAAACATTAAGAAGCAATAAAATTCTGCATGTATTGCTACGTTGTGGGTTCATGAATCAAATTTTGACCTCAAAAAAAGGAATTGGTCAAACTCATAAAAAAATTGAATGGTAAAAGCTTATTGCAGTACATAGAAGTTCAAATTTAACAGACCTAACATAATTAAATTGTTATTTTGGAAATTTAGTATTAGTAATATTTTATAATAAATAATAAATATGTTTATATATATATATATGTGTGTGTGTGTGTGTGTGTGTGTGTGTTAATGCGGATAAATCCTTCTTGCGGACAAGAACAATCTCCCTAGTATCCTATGGATATCTAGAAACAAACGTCCAAATGAAAACCATTTTCTCTAGATCATTTGTGATTCAAAATTATTAAATAACCAAGTATGAGGACATGCCCCTACTTGAATTCCAATGCTTGTTGAAATCTTCTATCCAATCGCTCCAAAAGAGGTCACTTCAACATGAAAAGCTGCGATCAAAGACAGATAAAAGGATTAAAAGCACCTGCAAGATATAATAATTGAGAAAATACTAATCTATCTTAGTGATCAAGGAATCCAAGAATTAAATTACTCAATAGATACATGAACAATTTAATGAGAAAATAGAATCCATTTGTATTATCTTGTATAATAAGAAGTAACCTTACAACCTTGTCTCCTTGATGTTATACACTTTCTTCCAGGATCTCGAACAATCGTTCTCTCTTAGTTTGACAAGCCTTCTCCTCTCTGAACTAGCATGAAACTATGGATATTATTACGTGATCATTCTCATACCAATGATGCCAAGTATAGAGAGTATGATTTCTTCAACAATTCTCTTCAAAAACTACTAAGTTCTCAGTTAGTACCCTTCAGAATGAAACATGAGTTCAATTTATAGAAAAATAGAAGTGCTTTCAGTTCCATAAAGAGGGGAATAAATTCCTTTTATGAAGGGATTTGAGATCCAAATACCAAGGGATAAACTCCATTAATGAAGGGATAGAAGTCCATGAATGAAGGGATGAAGCTCGACCGGATTGCGCTTCTAGAAGCCTCCAGCTGGGAGAATATTCGACCAGCTGGGCTTCTAGAACTTACTTTTTCTTTTATTTTTCCTTTTATGGAGGTCCGTAGGTTTAATAAGCAGAACGTGTGGGATGTGCTGCAGATTATAGAGCAAAACGTTGTGGGTCCGCAGGTAAGGACTAGGAAAAGTGCGGAGTTGGGCTTTTAGGGTTTTAAATAAGCTTTTTTCCAATTCCAAGACTTGGTTTAGGAAATTTGACGCTTTGGAATTCTAAGTAAGCATAATATAGGTGATGATGAACCAATATAGAAAGTTAAATGTCATGGTGAAAAAATAACGTGTAAAAAATTGCCCCCTAAAGTGCGAAGTCTGAGGTAGTTTCGAAGAGTGAAGTGCTTTATCTTTCCGAGGATTGGATTGCGGACATAACGGTTGAAACATGTAAAAAAATTCAATGCAAATATATATATGTGTGTGTGTGTGTGTGTGTATCGTCACTGAGGTAGTGTTGTATTGTACAACAACCCTCCCCATTTCTAATTTTTTAGAATAAATTCCATTTAGAAATAGGTCCCCTTTTTATCTTTCTTTCTAGATAGAAATAAAAGATATAGAAACAATCCAATCATTTTTATTAGAAATAAAAGATTCATTAATAAAAGGACATATTGCATATTTTTATTTTACAAAGTGTATATAAACAAATACAACCTTGAAAAACTTTCCGATCCGATGAGACACAAAGCTTTTAATCATATCAAAATATTATATAAAGTCTTTATATTTAACAATATTTGATGTGTACAGTAATCGAAAATCAGAAAATCGGAGAAATCTTTAAGTTCTATTTTCACTTTGTAAAACTCTGATGCGATGGAACTCAATTGAAATCGCATTTTGGATAAGCTTTAAAGTGTTATGTTTGTTTTGCATATTTCCGATGCGATGCGATTCATCGCAAATTATCGCATTTCAGAGAATTAAAATGTTATATTCATTTGATTGAAAGACTTCGACGTGGCGGACCCCACCTCATCGCAATCGGATTATCGGAGAAACTCTTTAATGCTTCATTCCATTTGAAATCCCCGATGCGATCTTCGCAATTGGAATTCGACATAAATCATATTACGTTATTTTATTTACCTTTAAAGACTTGCGATGCGAATACATCTTAATATTCATATATTATTTATTCATAGCATCCCAAGCATTTAAAAGGTAATATTTTTACACTTATTTCAAAATATGTCGATCTCTGATTGTACATTTACCATTAATTAAAAATCAAACAAATAATAACGATTTATTTTGTTTTGAATGTGTGAGTGTGACTCCCTAGAAGGCATTTAAGTTTTAACCACAGAGATAATAAATGAAAATCAACGAATAAATCCTTTTGTATAGCTGTTTTCATTATTTCATTTTCACCTCGGCTGAAAGCTTTTATTTGTTGCAGAACAATAGAACATCCAATTCTTTCATTCGTAGAACGAGGGAAACATTGCCCGATACTGAAATGTCGAAAAGATCCAGGAAATCAAAAGCTGCCATCGCTGCAAAAGCTCCTATGTTTACCATGCCGCCTAAAGAGAAACCGGCAAAGCTTAAGCTGGTTACAGATACCTCATGCCAGGGACTTGGTAAGATGACATGGGAAAATGTATATAACTTGCTTGAAAAGGAAAACCCTAAATTTTTTGAAGCTAAGGCTACAGTTCCTTACGAAGACGACTCATACTCTGATTCTGAAAATCTTCTTAGTGCATTAGCAAACTCATTTCTGCACCAAATTGCAGCTCGGGAAAACATTTTTCCATATTATGATATTATTCGGTGGGTAATTGATAATGTGGCTATCAAAGAAAGAACCTTTATTTAAGCTTCTAGAGCAATATTCGAGTCATTCAAACCAGAGGACATTAAAGCAACGTACCATGTTCCAGACCCACAGAAAATTTATAACAAAGATTTCATCAAGGAATTTGCTGTGAATCATGAAATTCGGTCAGAACGAATTAAAGAATGGAGAAAGGTTCCTGAAAACATAGACATGAGGCATCATGTATGTATTATGTGGAGTCTCTTTTACCTCCATACTGTTATGCTGCAACAATGATGTGTAGATTGTTTGGGAATGATAACTTAGCTAAGTTTTCTATACAAATGGTGCCATTAATACATTCTACTGTTAGTTCCGGGATAATGGATTGGGCTGTCATTTTTTCTGATAAGATAGCCAATAGAATTCTTGAGTATAGGAAAGAAAGAAATTCAGGAAATACCACTCCTTTTTATTTTTGTGCTTATATCTTAGATGCGCTTTGTTTCAATTCTAAATTCCCCATATTAGGATGGAAATGGACCCCTAAAGATCCTGTTCCTATTCATATATATCACAAGTCCTTATGGAAGGGGCATTTCAAAAGCCATGTTTACAGAGTCTGTCACGGTTTTCTTATCCCGATTTATCAAACTATTTTTGGCTGATTCCCTCCTAGGCTTTCCAACAAAGCTAAAGTTGATTTGTCCTCAACTGGAGATTGGTTCAGAGAGGAAAAGTTCACATATATCAGAGTTTTCAGAAGTATTGTAGAACCACATATTCTTCCTTTGTATGTTCCAGACAAACTGTTAGCACAAGAAATTTCTTATCAGCTGACAGTAAAAGGCATGTTTAGGACTTTGAAGAACGACAAGAAGCTTATGTGGCCTACTTTTCCTTTTAAATGTGGTGACTATGCTCTCAATAATTTTGTTCATGCTGAAAAAGAAGTTGGTAAGCTAACCAATCTCAAGCTTTCAACAATCCTAGGGAGGCAATATGATCCTAGGAAGGTGGAATATGATTTCAATATTTCTATTTCAATTGCTCAGTTCGAACATGACCTAGATATGTTCGATGATTTATTTGTTTCTGTAGATAAAATGTCCCAAGTTTTTGATTTGGTCAAGTCCAAATTTCAGGCCGAAGAAATGAATAATTTTTTTTTATTTAGAAGTCAGAGGTTACTCAAAGTTCCTCTAGATCAGTTGAGAGTTTCTATACAGGAAAATGGATCACAACAGAAAGAAATAGAGAATACATCTGGTAAAACAGTAACAAAAACATCTTCCAGCAATATCATCATACAAGCTCAGAAAGAAGTAACAGGAACTAATCCCGTTTTACAAAAGGAATATATTAGCAACAAAGTTGATACTGAAAGAAAGAAACAGTTGCTAAACTTGATGTACAACAGTCTTCGGCCCAGGCAGGAAAAGCAAGCATAGGTACTGATTCCAATGTGCATACTGAAAAGGGAGGCACAGACAGTAAGATTACTGAACAGGCACCAAAAAGAGATATAAACAATAATCCAGATTCTCAACTTGGAAGAGAGGAAGCTGCTAAAGAGGTAGTTGAATCTGCTAAAATTATAGTTTCTCCTCATTTGCTGAGCCAATATGAACAATTTTCCCAGCAAATAGGACAACAGAATAATCCCAAAGTTAATGATCTGAAAGAACAGGATATAGAAATTATTCCTGAAAATCCCACAGGTGAAATCATGTTGAAGATAGAAGAAATCCCTCCTCTGGATATATTTTATAGTCTTAAACATAGGGCTGTTGTGAGAAAACAGAGGAAAAGGAGGAGAACTGATCAAGATGCACTTTTGACATCGCAGGTGGAGTTTATGAATATTGTTTATAAAAATGCTGAGGTGAATCCATCTGAGGATCTCACCAAATTATCCCAATACGCAGGTGCCTATAGTGCTGCTACTATAGACAAGGCCTCTGAAGTTACACAATTAATGAAACAAAAGGATGTGAAAATAGCCATGTTAGAAGAACAGGTTACAGAGAACCAACATAAAATTATTCAGTTAGAACAGTAATTGGAGGATGGAGATCTCAAATCCAAACAGTTAGAAAAGCAGCTTACTGTTGAAAAGAAAAAGATTGATCAACAGACTTTAGAAAAGAAACAATAGCTAAGTCAAGAGATAGAAAAATTACAAGCTCTTCTACGAAATGAGAAGACTTCAAAGATTGAGCAAGAGAAGATGTTTCAATCGAAATTAGACAAGTTTAAGAATTATCCTAATTTGGATCAATTCAAAAATGAAGCCCTGGAGACAAACAAGCTATTATCTCAGCAATTAAATGAATTTTGTGTAAAGGTTGCAGAAGCAGAATCCCTATGTGAAATTACATCTTCCTTAATAGATGAAGGAGTCAGTCTCAAAATTGAATTTGATGAAGCTGATGAAAATATTTCTGAATTTCTTTTATGGCAAGACTCGGAATCGGGAAGAAAATCAAACCTTCCTAGGATTATGGAGAGACATAAAGAAATCATTTTTGCAGAATGGGAACAACGTTTAATCAAAGCAGAAAGAGCTACATCTAGAGCTAAAAGTATGATGAACAATGTAACAAAGCTGGTGAATGATATCCTGTATGCAATCAATTTAATTTCAGATTGTACCCCTGGCCAATTACCTAGGGTAAAAGAAATTGATTACAGATGGAAACAAAAATAATCAACAAAAATCAACAAATTGGCCAATTGCAAGGAATATCGTGGGATACAATGTGGACTCACCTTATCAAGCCTCATAGTCAGCAAACAGTAATAAAATTTCTTTCAAATGCTATCAATTGCATTATTCCTGAATTCTCTGATGCCACATATACAGGGCAGTTGCACTCAAAGCTTAGTCATCCAGAAGAAGTGAAAGAAATGCTCAAAATCTGCCATCTAGGCACATCAAACACAACAGATAATCAATGAATCAGTTCACCACAAGATCGCATTTCTGTTTCTAGATTTTTTGATTTAGATAGATTGTAGGAATATTTTTAGTTATTTTGTTTTATTAAGTACCTATTTAAACCCCTTTCATGCATTTAGAAAGGGGTCCTTAATTTGTAATATTTTGACTTGGAAATTACATTTCTGTACTGCATTGACTCTTATATTTTTATAAAGGATCACATCTCGTGATTCTGTGCGAAATTGCCTTTAAGAATTGCATTTTTGTATCTTGGAGTCTGTTTCACATTGAAGTTGCTGGATTTGGATATCGGATTACATTGGAAAGTATCAAGATGGATATGGTATTTCTATCTATTCACTATTAGTTTTCTTATGTTATGTGATATTCTCTTTTAAATTGATATCGTTTATGTATACTCGTTTTTATACAATATTTATTTATACATATCATTTCTGAGTGTGTAGAAATATTTATCTTTTACAGTATATGCAAATGATATATAATGATGAATGCAATATATTATTATAACTCTATTTAATTTCTTAAACAGAGTTACCTTTATTTGTTACTGCATATTTCAATTAAGCTATAATACATTTTCATGGTTATTGGTTAATTGAAACAATTTAAATTTGTATTCACATTTGATGCCCGGGTTAGTTTTAGAATTATCTTATCAGTTTTAATTTAGTTTAAATAGTTTTATTTCAGTCATTTAGTCCCATTTTCCCTTCATTCAATCATTCCATTACCAACCCATTTAAACTTCTAGGAAACTGGTCCTATAAATCTAGTCGGAGCCACCACACCAAATGGAAAAGGAGCTATCCTAAGGTCCCGACCGGGTGGTTATCCCCCAATGTTTGAAGCAATGATTTTCGAGGCTTCAACAGGTAGGCATTCCCATACTTTGATCAAAACTAACTACATGTTCTGGTACAGAAATGATTTAAAAAATTACTTCAATAGTATACACAGTATGGGTGCAACCATCTGTCATAAGTAGTCTACTATATCATGAATAATAAAACTCCTCGCAGCCTGGATTGTGGAAACTAGGTCCAAGGTCTTGATTTCTGCTTCCTGAACTAGTACGATTCTATCCATGCAATTGATTGTGTTGAAGTCGAACATGGTAGAAACCACTTGATTACTAGTCAATCATGTGAACTGTTAACAAGTGTGAGAGAAACCACCAATAATGGAAATGGCTCTCAAAGTACTCAGTACAATCCATGAAGTGTGAATGAATGTTTTGTAGTTGAACACTTCACGGATTCATTCGATCGAAGGTCAATGATGCAACCTGTCGTCGAAGGCGAGAAAATTTCCATTAGGGCATGCAGATCCCAAGTTACTGATAGGATTCTAGATCAACTTTCTAGATAATGAGTTGTCATTGATAGAAAGTGACCTGTCATAGGAAAGCCTACGACACGAAACCATTAGATCAAGTTTTGAAGAAATATTTGCAAGGACTGACTCAAGGATGGTCAACACGAATGGAGAATTTTTTTTTCAATGAATGGTTTATTTAAACTGTTCTCTTGACCACATAACGACACTGCAGATGGTTTGGTGACAGTTGACCTAAAGCTAATACCCAGAAACTAGCTGAAGACTTTCAATGTGGTTTGATTAACTTTTAGACAAAGTATTTTCCCAACCCAGGTATGAGTGTAACAAAAAGTGTCGTGTTCAAGGGTGGTATACTTCTTTTCAAAACAAAGTATGACAACTGGATTCATTTTCTCTCTTTTTTCCCCACCATTTCTAACAAGTACCTCTTTATTTTTGACAAGCTTGAGCAGGATAACATTTGCTTTTTGTGTAAGCTCATCCTTTAGATGAGTCCAACTTAGTATTAAAATCAAAACCTAATAAGGAGTGGTTCATTCCTATTTGTAATCGACAGGTCCTTTACTATTAAATTTTAACGAGTCGAGTATAGGAAAAACTCGGTCTTTTTCAATTTTAGGGAGTCAGAAGAAAAACTAAAGAAAACTCCGTGGTTTTTATTTTTCATAAATTTAGTCTCTCAAGCCTGAAAAAGGATAAACTAATACAGGAGAGAACTATATTGAACATGATTATTCAATGTATACATTTTTCGTAAATAGTCCATTTCAGTCCGGAAAATGGGTAAACTTATACTGAAAGGACGACTGTTCATTTCCTTTAACGAGTTAGAATAGTCAAGTACTCAATGATATTTCCATGTTTAGAGAGTCTGAAAAAGGCTTAAAAGAGAACTCCAGGGTTTCAATTTTTCGTAAATTTAAAGAGCCGGAAAAAGTGATAAAATTATACTTAATGTCCGACTTTCAATTTAATTTATGAGCAGGAAAAGACGGAAAGAACTCAAAATTTTCATGTGTTTTACAAGAATGAAAGATAGAAAAATAAGCTCGGTTTTTTCATGAGTTTAATGAGTCTTGAAAATAATAACTAAAATGGACTCCAGATAGGTTTCATTTTTATACAAGCTTGAAACATAGGAAAAATTATGCTTGAGAGTGGTTTTATTTTTACACAAGCTTAAAATGTAGGAAAAATGTGCTTGAGAGTACTTTGTTTCATTTTTACACAAGCTTGAAACAAAGGAAAAAATCATGCTTGAGATAAGTTTCAATGCCCTCCAAGCGTAATTTTCTAGAGCGCATGCCCCCCAAGCTTCATTTCATTCAACTAAGTAGACTAATGGTTACTAATAGCTGGATGGAATGAAGGTTCATTTCTAAGATCAGATGAAAGACTCGATTTACCACTTACGAGATCTAATCAAAGACTCTACTCAATTAGGAGGGGATTTGTTTCATTTTTTAACGAGCTTGACACAGGAAAAGAAATATGCTCATAACGTACTGTTTCATTTTTTAACGAGGTTGGCACATGAAAATAACTATCCTCATGGTGACT